>JASPKZ010009115.1:0-83237 GCA_030220185.1 Diploptera punctata
TATTATTTACAAAAAGAAACATGGACATGAATGCCTTTTTATTTATCACCTACTACCTCGAACCTGAAAAAGGTTTCTGGCCGCACGGACATTCTCCCATACATCCTATGCCTAATCATCTATATTCTCCAACGTCCATGTTAAATCTATTCCCGCAAATCACAGTTTAGGGTTTAGTTCTACCCCCTCCATACCAAACTAGCATTTTCCCTCTGGGTTTCCTACAGTGATTTCCAGCACCCCTCAGGCCCCGAATCAGTTGCGTGGTAATCATTTCCACAAAAAAACATACCATGGTAGGTTTTCAAAAATATATAACACATTTGTCATAGTATTGATGCTGAGCAAATACCATTGTCCAAAAACATTCTCTATCAAGATAAATTTCTTACACACTCTTTAACCACAACAAGACCCATTAGAAGCAACCTGGTGGTCACTGGAAGACACATTATCCCCTCAGCTCTACGTCCAACTGCACTGGAGTTTAAATCATCCCCGGCCTTACTGTGTTCTATCATTTGTAACGTTTCAGATATTTTTTTCCCCTGTTTTTTCTTTTATTTTGTTCTTTTATGAATCTCAAGGAATGTGGTTTCCCCTACTACCCTCTTCGTTGTGCTGTAATCCCTTCTTTTGTTATTTTGAAAGGCTGTGGAAATTGACAAATATTTCAAAAACATCTTTTTACTAACATTTTCTTTCTCTGTCATCCCCAGTTAAAGTAACACAAATCATATATCTCCCACAGGAACTAAAAAAATTCCAAACATTATAATCTGTGTAACAAACCTAAATGAAAATACCCCTATAACATATAAAATAAGCACTAGACCTTCCACATTTCAATCTACATAGAAGTACTCACTATATATTTTGTTTTTTTTCAAATTATCCCATAAGTAAAAGCTTTTTCTTTTTCTGAGACTTTTACAATCCTCATTACTGGGAACCAACCACCAAACCCCTGTTATGTCGAACTTCTCCTCCCTCATCTTTATTGTATCTAGCATACTTTTAGGCTTTATAAACTTTTTCGACTTGTTCTCAGCTTTTTCCTTCCTTTGTTTTCTTCTTAACTGTCCCTGTCAAATCATTTTGGCGTTTTTTTCCATTTTCGACGCTAAGAAATAAACATCTTTCTTATCTTTCCATTAAATCTAGAAGTCCTCAACTTATAGTGTGTTTTTTCCTCCCTTTTTTCTCAATTAATGTTTACTAAATCCTGAAGCATTTTCTCAGTTATATCTCACTCCTTAATATGTCCTTTCGTCTATTGAGCTCTAAAAACAGTTAGGAGAAAATACCATTTGTCTAATATAAAGTGTAACTTTCTCTACGAACGATTTTTGCTAAATCCAGGACCACTCTCTCATTGCGGTAAAATCATAATTTTCATGTGCAGCTTGCCTGTATATTTAGAATCATGCCCGTGGAAGACTCACACCATTTAATATTTTATTCAAATCATCCCGATTTAGATAGTTTTCAATGAACATAACCCCGCCAACCTAGAATTTCATAGAGATTCACCAAGTAATGTCCTTCACTTGGAACTACAAACCAGAAATGTGATTCAAAGACTCTACCACAGATCAAAGTTTGTAAATTCTGTCAACCTCTATTATGAATCCATTACATTGAGAGAAGAACCTCGAAATTAAAAGAAGTGCATATTTTGCTGTAAATGCGCATATCAAAATTGCTCTTTGCTTCAGACCATTTTATCTACGTTTTCTAACTGACTCAATAGAATCTAGTGCAAAATAGGCCTTCACTTCATCGGACTGTATCTAAAAAGGTAAATTTACAACCATAAAGTTAAAAAAAGCAATCTTTCTATCGCCAATATATTTTGCTGTAAAACACCTAAAATATACTATGCTATAAATTATCCTATATAACGGTACAATATACGAGCCTACATATTCCTTATATAACCCTGCAACAAATTAACAACGGTGAACAAAAATTTAATCACAAAGAAGAGCCACTTCTTGCAGTGAGGGTTTTAACCAATAACGAGCGAACCTAGTGGATAAGCTGTTACCGACTTCTACTGCTACGAGAGAGACTCTTTAAAATTAACCATGGGTAAAGAAAGAAACTATTTTATTATATACATACATGATATGTGAGAAAATACTTTTACAATCAAAATTGATCTCACATTAGGTGGAAAAAATAATGTAACAATACACATGGTCCGTTGAGTAATAACTACTCATTACTATAGCAAGTAATATGACTCTTCCATGTATTTTTCTCAGCAAATGTTTAGGTTGACATTGTATATTTTTTATTGACTATGTACACAAATGTCTTTTAAGATTGGATTTGGTAGACAGTAGCTTACTACAAAAAACACTTAAATTGTTCTTAGTATGAAAAAAAATGTGGTTTTAAGATATACATTTAAGCAAAGCTTATTGACAACAAACATTTGAATGGTTTACTTGCTAGTACAATTAAATGTCTATCACCTATATTCCTCAACAAATGATTATACAAAGATACATTGAATGGTTATCATATCACTGTGCACAAGTAATCGTAGTAAGAGATTGATTCCGCACAACGACTTAAACAAAAGAACTTCGTATGGTTCTCATCATTCTGCAAACGTAAATGTTTTATAAGATGGTATTTCGATTGAATGACCTATCACACGAGACATTTGACTGTTTTCAGTATTGTGAATACATAAATGATGTTAATGTTGTTTTAAATCCAAAAATAATTATGACATGGAACAAGTTCATGGATTCTCATTACTATGATCCGTGAATGATTCTAGGTTACTTATAAAAAGGATTTATAACAAACAAACATTAAAATTTTCATCTTTATTTAATAAATGATGTTTTCTGAGGATGTTCTTACAAAAAAAATGTATCACAACCGACATTTAAAGAAATTTCTCTTCTACCATGAATTAATGATTTTTAAAGGCTGTTCTTATCAAATATGACTTAGCACAAATGAACACGTAAATGGTTTGTCATTGTTATGCAAAGCAAATGTTTTCCCGATGGATTTCTGAGTTAACTCTTGCTAACAAAATGTACACTGAAGGTTTCCATTGCTATTAATGTAATGATTCTTAACACTACCTTAGAGTAAGACTTATTACACACAGTAAATTTGATGGCCTTTCATTCTTTGCAATCGAATGTCTAAACACTGTCTTTCCTGCAAATGACCTATTACATGAAGAATTTAATGGTGATCATTACATGTATACCAATTCGGTTAATAGTCCCCTAAGAGCAATGATTATTTACATGAACATCTGAATGCTTTCTCATTAATAATGCATTCCAGATCTCTGTGAAGATTTGTCGTTTTAGCAACGAGTCTTACGACAACATTTGAAAGATTTACTCAGAGGGATTAACCAGACCTATCATGAGATCATACATTCGAATCTGTTTGTGTTGTGTCTGAAGACTCACTAGGGCGAATATTCATCAGTTTGTTATATTCCTGCTATAAGTCTCTCCCGACATGTGCTAGATTTGGAACATATCATGTTACAATTCATTGCGGGTCCTGTATAATTGCTCTGTATTTTTTCAACTTGCCACCTGAAAATCCACAACATATAAGTAACATATGTTCCAGTATCCAAAAATTTAAATAATTATTCTCTCTGCAAAAGAAAGACCGGCATATAAATACCACTTGCATCAAAGATTTAATTTCTTTTTTGGTACAATGTGTAGAAAAGTCATCAGGCCAACGAAGGACATTTAATTAGCAAAACATATATAAATTTCATAAATGGTAACATTTAGTAATCTTACACATAACATGTTATAAAAATTTTAGATATGCGACATCAATATTTTGATTCACAAATGATAAATATTTCCCATCTACATAAAAAAGTTTGACTTCATGGATTCCTCTCCCCGGCCATTGTGGAGTGAACAAGGCAATGAAATAGCGATTTTCGGGCCAAAAGGGGAGCAAAATTGTTTCATCACCAAACACAACTTCTACTCCAGTTTCCTTTCACTCTATCAAAATTATCTCCAATAATATAGCACCAAACATAAGAAAATCACCACAAAAACAAGCTGGAAAAGAATGGGAAAAGTCTACAGCTTATGACTTACTACATACAAACAAATCTGCAGTAGCAATATTCATACCTGGCTAACGGGACATTACTAACCTGAATAAACACCTACACAGACGTAGCCTAACAATTCACCTAATGCCCTTTTTTTGGCAATTTTAAATGAAATTATGGAAAGAAACCATCTCTCCATGGTCCAGCTTTTGTATAGAGACCAACCTTCTTCTAAATATTGGAGTACATAGAGCCGAAATGATTTCATTATCAAGTCTCGACAGTAGATACCAACCACCCAACCACATTTTTCGATATATCATTATTAGTTCTAACTTGTATTCTTAAATTGTTTCAAATAATTTTTTTAAAAAAAAGTTATCGAAATTAGACTATGCTGTAGTCATGAAATTCCCACAATTGTTGATAAAGTGAATGTTGCAATATGGACTGACTTGCCTTGAGATTCTAAGTATTTACTATGTTGTAATCCTATGCACTGGCATCATTCGTCTGAAGTTGTTGGGTGGAATAACTATACTACAAGCAGGAGCATTACTGATTTCCACATTTATCTAGGTCACCTGATATTGTTGCTAAGTTTTGGACTCCACAGTCCCATTTTTTGAAATTCTTTTCAGAAGCTAGAAGAAGGTATTTTACCAAAGGTAAATTTAATTCATTCATTCTTTTGAAATTTTTCCTCAGCACTGAGGGTTTTCTCCAACCACTCTTAGTATTTACCCTAGAATTTAAAATAAATAATAACTATAAATGACTACTGCACTTACAACTATCAGTTTTGTAACAGCATTCACAAATTTCCCTTTAATTAAGTTTCTCCATCATTCTCTGTTCTCTGTCCTCTGTGTCCCTCATCTTTAACAACAACCAAATTTGTAATTTTAATAAATCTAATTATTAGAATCAAAAGATTTTTGTAAAATTCTTCACCTATTGGTCTGTGTCTCTCTTGCTAAAGAATTTTATATGGAGCTATGTTGTAGATCAGGCGCCAATTCATGGTTAGCCTCATGCAACCACCGAGGCAAAATAACCTTCAGTAACTTGCGGTAACCCATGCAAACAGTGACCCAGAAAATCCCCATATGTTGGATAACCAACAACTGATTGGTGCAAATCCTTTGGCATTCAAGTTTTCCTAAAAAATTCCCAATCTGTTCATTTCCACATCAAAGAATCAACAAACCATTCTCGAGGCTCCACGAAATCGGGGATCCTCTCATGTAGCAAAGTAGATAAAAGATACCAGTGTTAGATAATCAAAAAAACAATTGTAACAGCACAATTCGGATTCAGCTTAAGGGATACAATCAACATGAGGAAGACTGAGAATATTCAAAAAAGATTACTCAAATAACTGACAAACAGAAGAGAGATGTATGAAAAACAATTGTGAAACTCATGATAAAATTGCTTGCTCAAATATAGCAACACAACTATTACTATTATTGAATTTTCAAAAATGTTTCCAAACCCTATTTCGCTACAAAGGCCAAGCTTTAGTTGTAGCGTACTGTACAATATTATAACTATATATTACAAAACAGAAATATTAACATATGGTCTGAATATTGGGAGGAACGAAATGAAAGATATATGGATAGAAAAAAAAACAGTAAGAAAATCACTACTATATGTTTAAAGCTGACAAAAATTACATTCTTAAAGTATACAAAGATAATTATCCTGCTAGATGATATTATTAAACCAATCATTTAAATATTTTTTTTTTTTCAACCGTCAAGGATACATTATTGGCAGAAACCAATAGACCTTGGAAAATAGACATCTAACACACAGTAAAACATCCAAGCGGTTAACTTTAATCTCTAATATTTCCAAAACAAGTGAGGAGTGCATGAAACAATTTATGGAAAAATACAAGTGGGATAACTGCCTTGGAAATTAAAAAAAATTACTTACAAAGCAAAAGGTCATTAGATAAACCTTACAATTTTACCCCTAATGATTCAAATGGAGTTAATAATGTTGAAGAAGTTGACAGATATTACCTGCTCCACAATTTTCACAACCCCTCCACCTACCTAACCACCAACCCATCTAAATCTCTGAGCCGATAATGAAACAAGCATATGCTCCAAATCTTAGGTGACACTATAAGTAGAAATGGGTGAATGCTCACTGATGAATTTATTATTCCCTTTCATACATCTCAATGAGGATAAATCATCTTTGAAAGAAAAAAGAACACTCTGACTGGCATTCAAGAAAACCCAGGACCTTTGGCTTTCCAGCCAATTCTCTACTGACTGAGCTATCTGGGGCTATTCCAATCTAATGCAAATTCTTCTCTTATATACACTGGTTAATTCCATGCATCACATCCTTTACTTCTAGCTTACCATGAAATTTCGGCTTCCTTATTAAGAAGACAATATCTTTGTGATTTTTACCATTACATATAAAAAGCCAATTTCGTTCAACATTCCTTATTATAATGCCATCATCTCAATGATGTTTAAAAGTTATATTTTGAAGAAAATTATATGCTCAGACGGGGATTATAGCGTATATAATAGACAAATTTGTGTTAGATTGAACTCACCCCGATAGTTCACAAGTCGGTAGACCAATGGCCTAGAAAGCCAAAGGTCCTGTGTTCGAGTCCCAGTCTGAGCAATACAATTTTTATTTCCTTCAAATATGATACTCACTGATATTTATATGCAGTTCTAACATATAAATAAACACTATATTTAACTTTAACGTTATTTCACACCATTCAACACACATTATTTAATTTACCAACACAAATTCCATGTTTCTCCTTAGCTAATCAGTTTTCAATATTTCTAATAAACAGTAACAAGAACTGTCCAACACTAGGTACCTACTAAAGAGACCTATGATAATAAATTAACCTGGAACCTCAATACAAGATCCCAAGGAGCAATTATAAATGTCTGTCTCTGAAATGGCTAGATAGAGGTCTGGGGAGCCAAAAGATAACCCTAACACAAACACAAGATGTACACGACCATGTCTTCCTACCAGCTGCAAATCTTTGGTACCTGACCCCATCAAAACCAAACACACATTCAAAGTACAGAACCAAGCACGCCAGGTACTCAATATTCAATCAACTCCATTTATTGTATGTTCGACCCCAGCAGGCAAGTAGATAAGATTTGGAATAAGTAGTTTACTCTCACTTTTCACGTATAACATCCCTCAAGTCATTTTACCCTCATCTTCAGAAAACTGAGTTCATTGAGATGAAAACAAATGGCCATTGAAACCATAAGTGAAATGCAGAACTTTAGAGGTAGACACAAAACTTTTCTCCACTTGTTTTAAAATTGAAACACTCATATGTGACGTCCCACTGTATTTTGATTAAATTTAACTACTTGCAATTGCAAAGAGAAAGATCCATATACTTTATGAAAAACTTATGGGAAATAGTATGATACTGGTCCACACCAGTATAAACCTGAACGGAGTATAAACACCAACACAGATGCATAATATGCAGCAAATTAAAAAACTTGAGATACGCATCCTTGGCAACGTTCAATGCTGGCTAAAACCCATTTCATATAGACTAATTCATTAAAGTAGACTCCACAAAAATGACCAAAATGACACGTGAAATGCCTCAAAACAGATGCCCTTGAATTACCAACCTTTCCACCTGAAAATATTGACAAAAATGACATTAGCCAAAAATAATATCTTTTGAAATGCAGGAGTTGTGTCTTCAATAATCTATCCTGCTTCTACTACCAGTCGGTTAATAATTGTCTGCCTTAACTAAGCTAAACCATTGCCTAATCAACTCTTACGTTATATGGTAATTCACAAAACCACATCTCTCAGCACAAATAGCTAACTTGTCAATAATAAACCTATTGTCCCGACACTAAATTCCATTGCGAAAAAGTATTCAAATTCTAATAAAATAGAAAATAGTTATTTCAGATGGATTTCGGGACATGTAATGACATGTTGAAAACAAACGTCCATTAGGTAGAAGATTGCCATTCATAAATAACTCTCATAAACCAATACATTGATTCAGTAAAACATACACAAAAAATACTTAGAAATAAGCAAGAATTGATCTGATGTAATCATAACACACAGAAAACGCTAAAAGATAAACACTCCTGAACCCTGAAACCTGGCTGTTTGTTTCGATCATATTAACCTGAATTGGCAACCGAGATTAAACATCTTAACTTGTATTCAATCATTACCAGTCTCATTTCATGCAACAAATGAATATCGTCTGGCTAAAGTCCTCCATACACCAACCAAATTGGTCACTACTACGAAGTAGAACTTCATGTTTTAATTACTCAACCTTTTTATGATTCGTTCACCAACTCTCATTTCCCTCATGGTCAATGATTGGAAAATCGTACAAGCAATACTATATATATGGGTAGGCAGATGAGAATCCTCTATGAGCAGTCTCATCAAAGGTCTAGTGTCCCTTCCCGCCACTTCAAGTCACACTTGCCCAGTGTGTAGTACCTGATCGAAGGGTAATGTGTGAACCCTCAAAGGACAAAAATAAATGAGCGAGGAGGCCCACTTTCCCTCCAGAGAAACAATTCGAAACACCATTCCCGGGTAACATGGGACAAGCCCTCAAAACGGTCTATAGGAGTGGAAGATGCAGCCCGACATTTGGGTTAACAACAACTGGGGGCTATGATGACTAGCCTTAAGATGGCAAACCCATTGTACATCTCACTCGCAGAACACCAGTAACGACCCAGAGCAAATACTTCATTACTAAAGACCTCATAGATATGGAACAGGACGGTTTCCAACGTTGACAACCTTGGCTGAAACAGGAACAAAGATTAGGCAGAAATGAAATAATGAAAATAGGGAGTTTGGAATCCCAGAGGTATCACAAATAAAGAAACTGTGCTGGAAAATGAACTAGATAAAATTGAATGAAATGTTGCTGCTGTAATTCCAGAAACAAAGAAATAAAAGGATCAGGTCACAAATTAGATAAATATATAATTATTTATGATGGGTTATCATGATAGAAAAAGAGCAGCAGGATTGCAATGGCAATATTATAAGAAGAAAATGATAGAATAGAATTCACAATTATGAGTATTTCAATGAAAGAATATAAAAATAAGGTTTAAAAATGGTGAGAAATGATGATTATGATATAGTGTTTATAATCCAGGTCAAGTAAATTAGAAGAATGTACACAGAATTTTATGAAAATCTCCAGAAACAAATTAATAAAGTTAATCTAAATGACTATTTAATATAGCTGGAGATTATACTGCCAGAGTAATCATACCTGCTAAAATATAATAGGAAAACATGGAGAAACAACCCAAATAAAAATGGAAGACCTGTAACTCGATTTTATAAATTAGATAATTAAGAATAACAACACACTTTTTTCATTCCACATTGAGATAAACATAATGCACTTGGTCTGCAAGGAACAAGAAACATAATAGACTACACTATAGTTAATGAAAATTTTTTTAACTTAGTGTTTCATACAAGATATTTAGAGGAGTGATATTGGTCTGACCATTACCTTCTAATTACTAAATAAGCAATACCAGCAAGGGAAAAGAAGAAAATTAATACAGCAAAGAAAAAATTCCAAAAACTTTTAAAGTACACTTACTTCAAGATGAATCAATTAGAAATTTATATCATCAACGACTAGATCTATATATATTTATATATAAACAAAAGCTATAAGTACAAATATTACACGAATGGAAAAATTAAAAGATAATATAATACAAGCCTGCTTCCGAATCACTATAGTACTAGAAATAAAAGATAAAAATGTGGGAACGATTAAATAGCAAACTGGTTAAAGAAAAAAATGCATACTTGAGATACTTTGAATAGAGAACAGATGAACCTGATTGAATACAAAAAAAAAGAAATGCCCTTGCTCTAAGAGAAATTAGAAAATTAAAAGGAGTTCATTGGAAAAATATATTAGTAGACCTGGAACATAATTTACATGGCGATGAGATAAAGCCTACAAGATTCTAAAAAAACACATTAATAATCAGGAAAAAGATCAACTCAAATTGAACATAAATTTCTGAGGATAAATGGAGACTTATTTCAAACGTATTTAAGACGATCAATCAGATGATGATGAATAAATGTATCATTAATTGGAATGAAATATAGATCCATTTCTTTCAAAGAATTAATATTGTTATCCAATCATTCTAAAAAAAAACTCCTGTCATTGATACATGAAACAATGAACTAATAAAATATGGCTCCATTCACTAAACCATGATTCTTAGATTTATTGAATATATGCTGGAAGACTGGTCAATCCCCAGAAGAACAGAAGATGGCCAAAATAAATCCTATTATAAAAAAGGAGATCATCATAATTGTAAAATTACAGAGTAATAATGGCTTGGGTACCTGTTAAAACATCTATGCATCTATATGTAGAAAATAAAATACAATAGAAACCGAGTAAAAATAAAAAGAATACAACAGCAACAATATATAGAGATGGTAAGACAAGGGATGTCTGCTTTTAATCCTCCCCTTTTTAATATTTATATCGATGATATCATATACAATTGGCAGATAAATTTGGACTCACATTTCAAATAAGAAATAAATCTTAATACCTTACTTTGCAGACGACCAAGTTCTCAATATCTAGCTCAGAAATGGTCTGCAGAAATCACTCTTTCAATTAAATAACATTATAGAATTTTATGATTTGAAAAATATCAATAGCAGATCGAAAAATCTTGGCTTTTAAAGGGATGAGATACCGTGAGAGCAAAATAATTCTGGAGGGGAAACCCATTGAACAAGTGAACCATTTAAATATCTGGGTTATAAATCTCCTATTTTAAAAATCAAGATCTGTTTAACAAACGTAATAAATTTAATTATATCAATTCAGCACCATTAAAAGTATATTTAAAAACCAGAATGGAAAACAAAACTAAAATTCTATAAAGCAGTGGCAGTTCCTCTTAATCTACTAATATTATATTGTAGTAAATTTTGGGTTTTAAATTAAGAGAGAGAAGATCATAGACGCAGCTGAAATGAGATTTCTGAGAAGTGTGGCTGGCTGCAAACTTTGAGATAAAGAAGAAGTGAAGATATTAGAAATGAGCTAAATATTTTTTAACTTTTAGATAAAATAAAAGAATCTAGAAAAAACGAAAAGAACATGTTCAAAGAATGAAAGATGAGCGATTCCAGAAATTATCCCAAGAGGAGACAGGAATATTGGTAAACCGAAAAAGAGATGGATTCAACTTTTTTAATGAAATCTATGAGACCGTAATAAGCCACTGGGCTTAATCCGTGACTGTTGTTGATGATGATGATGATGATGACTATTATATATATATATATATATATTTAATCATCAACAATATATATATAAACCAAAACATCATGGAAAGATCAAGACCATCTTCGCTAGGTTTCCCGGTACAGGCCACATGGCCTAAAACGAATTTGTTCCATGATGATGATGATTGATGATATGATATATATATATACATTCACATACAATGTTCAGTATTATAGAATAAAATATTGCAGTATTAATTACAAATATGTGATTTAGGTTATAATATAATATATATATATATATATATATATAATTAAGAAATGTTTCCTCTTAGGTTTTCCACATTATGGATTCAAGTCGGCCCTCTGATAATGGCATATGGGATCATGCTGAAATTTCAGAATCAGTGGCCAGAGAATTCTTGATAATGACATATGGATCATGCTGAAACGTCAGAATCAGTGCCCAGAGGACGACCTTGAATCCATGACGCGGAAACCGAAGAAACCTTCTAATCATACTTATATCCGCGAAAATCTACAATATATATATATATATATACATATGTGTGTGTTGTATAAATGCTGTTCGAGATTGTATTTTTCTTTTCATATTTAATTTGGCCTTCATTGCTAGATGTCAAAATTTAGTAGTAATATCAAATTAAAAAGCATTACTTCTACAGAGTATTTTCATAAGCCATAAGTTTGCAGTACAAGTGATATACTCCTGAATTTCATGATGAAAACATTGTATATCTTCTAGCATCTTGTAAGCCCATGTTTCCCTTATCATAGATTTAGGCACTCCCCCACCTACCGGGAAGAATTTGAACCCTACTAATTTAGTTTACAGTTGTTTTTGTATAGATGTGATTTGGGTGGTCCACTGGTCATCGTTTCTGCCTCATACTGACATTAGGAAACCAAGGTAGTAGTAGGATGGGAAAATTCAGTAATATTGCATAGAGGACTTTTCATTCAGGCTTCAGGATCTTTTACCAGCCTGAAAATCTTGCAGACTTGGGATCCACAGCTTAAAGTCCCTCCCAGAGGACTTGCTCCTTGGATTTTTTCCATCCTAAAAAATCCATCGACCCCGGCCGGTTTTGAACCCATGACCCTCAGGACCAGAGTCAAGGAGCAAAAACCCACTTGTCCACCGCGGCCGATAACATACATAAGGAAAGAAAAATAAATATTGGTACTTGGAGCTTGAGTGGTCAAGTGGGTATGTCACTAAAGTATAAAGTTGGAGGTTCATTGATCCCTCCTGGTCAATGATTGAAAATATATACAAGCAATTAGACAAATACATATATACATTATTCAGTCTAATACAATTACTATTTGTAGTATTAGTATTAATTAAAATATGTATTTAGGTTCTGTGAGTCTATATATATCAAATAAATAATTATTACAACCAATAATCTGAATCAATGATTTAGAAAAACTGCAAAACAAACACAATCAAAAGCTTACTTCTGGTATCTCTGTCATAAAATGTACAATTTCCGTTGTACAGGCCTCTCATATTTAACGTTCAATGTTTTCATCTTCTATCTTAATTGGGTATGATGTGTCCCTGTAAGTACATAAATAAAATTAGAATTATTAAACTGTATAATGACACACTTCAACATATACCAAAAGTTATTTGATGCATGAGCACGACTCCCAAACCAGTCCAAAATGCATACCCAGATTATTTAAAATTATCTTACATCAATATAATATCGTACGTTATTATATTGGCAAAAATGTCACAACTAATAATGGATCTGTGACTACAGACAAACCAAGAAATTTTAACGATTCCACAGATATGGAGGACAATAGTAAAATTTGTGTAGTAAACAACATTGAATCAGAAGGTGGACAAAAGTGTTTTAAAAAAAAAAAGTATTGAATTATATCAAGTTTTTATTTCTATCATGTTTTTTTAATAAAGTTAAATTAGCCCAAGTAGATTAACAGCCTTTCATGACATACTTCCGGTGCGGGATTGCCACCTTTCAGTCTACTACACAACTTAATGAAGCTCATTTCTCTCTTCGTATACGTGCTGTAAATCACCAACTGTGACTACAACACATCTTATTCAGCAATGAACTAACCTTTCACACTTCTGCGGAACAGTGAACAAAATACAGGTACCTAAGTGGCTATGAGATAATTCTAAAATCACTGTCATTCTCAACATGAGAATTAACAGAATGTGCAGAAACCTTCCTGTTTTCAGAAGCCAGTCAACAGACGTATATCTTCACTGATTTTGTATCTGCAGCTATTGCAAGATGGTATTTCAGGTACATTTCTGTATGAACAGGATTGTGCACTTCCCATTCTGCACTTTTCTCAATGAGATTAATTGAATGACTTTTTCAACGAGGTGGAATGGTAAACAACTTCACAAAGTCAATAGGCCTTAAGGTCATTAGTAGGGGTGGATTTCTGTATATTTGCATGTTTTATTCCTTCAAATATAAACGTATTCATGGTCCAGGGAAATGTGTTTTCTTGTCATTTGGATCAATTGGCAAAATTTGGTATAGTTGTAAAATGCATATTCAAGGGATTAGCACATAATTTCACTAATATGTACATATGGGTGCATATATAATATACTTTTTCCTCTAAAATAAAATTAAAATATTAGTTGTGTACCCCATAAAATGACTAGTTTCTGCTTTATTGTCATGGATTTGGCAAATGAAGACAATCTTGTTTTCACAGAAAGCCAGAATCCCTATTTTGCATTTTCGCACAACAGTGACACTGTCGAGCAAGGGGGTCTGCAATTTTAAATCTCAACAAGTTCAATTACGCAATCTGGCCTACAACCTTTCCTGAATTGAAGATTTGAATGAGATGAACGTGCTTGCCAACATGGACAGTTTCTTGGTTCTATTTTCTTGTTTTCATTTTCAAACACAGCGATATTCTTTGAAGTTTTAACATCAGCTTTTATTGAGACTGTCGGCATACATGACAAAGACTCAAAAATAATTCCTGAAATATACTTTCATGTGTGCAAAATATACTTCATTTCACACAAATGAAACCTGTTTTACATTATTGACCACAGTGATAAAACAGATGGACATGAAAAGTTAAATTATTTTCTCAAACTACCATTATGTGAGTGTTTAGTGGACTAAGACAAGTGTTTTTCAAAGCCAAAGGAAAATCCAGTAAAATATATTATTTTTGGTTCTGGACATCTTACATCTTACCTCAATAATATATTTACAATAACCTCACAATATAACTTCCTAAAAGTAAATATTATTCCAGTAAACACTATCTTTGCTTCATCAATGGATTGGTGGTAATCCTATTAACAAAAAAAAAAATGGAAAAATGGTCCTATGCCAATGTCCTGCGCAAACATGTATTTTAAATTACTTATTAGGTGGTTTATCACATTATTAAATCAATATAAGTCTGATTCTTATTCTGTGAGTGACAGAATCTTTACGATAATGCCCTGTGGCCTCATGTGAAGTGGAGAGGGAGGATCATTCCTCTTCATACAAACACATTTTAGAGTGACAGAAGGAATGGGTTTTCTACCAGAGAATTTAGAAAAAATATTTGGTTATTTATTGTAACAAAAATTATAAGTGATTATTAAAAAGTGTTAACTTATATTTCATTAAAACAGACAAGATTAATGAGGAAGGACATTATAAAATACAATTATTAACTTCAATTCAGAGATGAAAAAAATAGTTGAAATATTACAATCTTTGTTTATAAAAAAAATAAAGTGGGGTATGATAATAGTGTATTGTAATAAGAAGAAAAAGAAAATTAAATTATTGTTTGCATATTGTTTTCATTTTAACCATTTTCAAATAGTATGAAGTGAAGTTCCACGCGCGCGCTCGTGAGGCCCAGTCCTTCGAACGACCGTGACATTCACGCCAACGCGCACGAGATCATATATTTTGCAATAACTTCCAAACTACGTCACAGATGTCTAAGGTGTTAGCTTTGCTAGGTTCCTGAGAGAATGCATTTTGGACAGCCCCGCTTTTTTTGAAGGGAATTCCTGAAATTAAAAGCTGTCAGTTTCTTCTTCTTCTTCTTCTAGTCAGGCTCTAGCGACCTTCCAGTGGAATATCTTGGCCTTCTCAACCAGTTTACGCCACTTAGCTGTGAGCTTGGTGGAACTATATAGAAGAAATTTGTAGTGCTAAGTCTTTGAAAGGTTATCTAAGGGGGTAGTGTGTGGTATTGATCGTGACGGAATCTGAGAGTTTATTAGAGAGTTTTGTCCTCCCAATATTAGACAGAGCACCGACAGAAAAACTGAGGAGGGTAAAAGGGCAAAAGACATAGGGAAGAAATAAACAGAAATAAATAAAACAAGACTCTGCCTGAAGTACCAGGATGCAGGCGTTGACTTGCAAGACCAGATCACTGCCCTTTTTCCTATAATGCGTTGCACTGTAAAAAAGGATAAAGAAAATTAGTTTTCTATTTGCTGGCGTATATTTAGGTTTAACCTCTTTTCTGGTCTACAATTAATTTCATAGATCGCAAAACAGCATATTCGACCTTCAGAATGGCTGTCGCCAAGCAGTTATTGGAGACAATTGCAGCTGCCATCCTACAATTGTGACGAGGCCACCCATCATTAAGTACAACCCCTGTCAGGTTGCAGGCAAAGGAAATGGGCTCACTTTCCATTGTATATCCCCAGCACAGACAATAAAAAGAAACCCTACAAAACATGTGACCAAAAAAAAGGTACACTACATTTCAGTTGCAAAAGTGTGTGAAGTTTCCACTTCATGTCCCGGAATGTTTCGAGATTTACCACAACCAAAATATCGCTTTAGGTAAGTACAATTATTCAGAAGCCTTCACTAAAAGGTCTAAAGAAAAATATTTAATAAATTCCATTCTGATGAGCATTTTTAAGTCTGCATGTGAAGAGCATGGCACCTCCAGTCTTCTGTGGCCCTTGAAATCTGCGTGGAGAGAAAGTTAGCAGGCATTTAAAGTAAGAGCCCATTGGGTTAAGAGAATATTTTCAACTTTTGCTTGCATAGTTGTATGTATATATTTATGGTTTTTAATGCATATAAATCTGCCCTCTAGTCATTAGACAGTACATCTCTGGAGTTTTTGTATGGTGATTCATTAAATCAAAGGTGATTTAAACTAAATTAGAGATAATAAATAGAATGAGTCAATAACCATTTTACCTGGTACCAGACTGATCTGGACAAGCTGAACATAAAACAGAATTGTTTTGAAACATTTCGTAAAAGAACTCCAACTTTTATGAAAGATGCTACTGACTCATCTCATTTATTAAGAAGAACCTCATATATATGTTACTTCCTTTTTGTAATTTTAAATTAAATAAACAGAGTTTATGTTATTCTAAATTTGAACTCGCCCTGCTAATGATATGATTACCACTTATGCAGCAGAATGTATTTCATGTAACATGTTGAATCAACGCTAGATTATGTATGCTGGACAATTCACCATGGGTGATAAGAAAAAATAGTCTTATAGAAAATTTTACTAGTATTTGGGACCATAGCATATAAACACATTTATCTAAAATATTGGGTAACTCTAATGAGTAGCTTCTCCAAGTAGAGAAAAGAAAACCAAGATTAAAATTATGGAGGACTGGACATGAATAAAATAGTAACTATAATACTCCCTGAATAATTGTTCTACTTCTAGGTTTTACTCGTGGGGCACGCAGTAGCGTAGTGCTTAGGGCACTGAGCTACAAGCCGGAGGGTCGAAGGTTCAAGTCCTGTTGGGGTCAGGATTTTTAAACTGACCCAAACCCTCTTGGCGGCACTATGGCCCTGGGGTCGACTCAGTCTCTAACGTAAATGAGTACCAGACGCTGGTTCTGGGGGTAAAGGCGGCCGTCATGAGGGCTGACAACGACTGACTAAAGTGCCGCTTGCCTTAGAAAAATGTGGGAGCCTTAACCTCCTACTACCCCCAAGGGACCTCCGGGCCTGTTTGTGGGATCACTTTACTTTTACTTTTAGGTTTTTACTCAAATTAATGATAATGAGGTCAACAGCAAACAAGTGTACATGGCATTCTAATCTATACCAGTTTTTTAGTTTTACCAACACACATACAATAATAAACTTATAAACAAAAACATTACCTGATTGTTTTGTGTCCTCAACAGCAAGAGAGTTTAACGGATGTAACCACCAGACATTTAGTCTCAATATTATCACACTTCATCTTGTACTTATAATTTTATTTCCAATTTCACATCCGGGTGTAAACCCAAAAAAAATCACTTAACAATTTTCCCCATAGTAATAGGTGATAGGATTATAAATTCATTAAGCGTTCCAGTTTAGTTTTTATAATCCTTGTAAAGGTTTACATCATCATGCTATCAAAATTAGGCATCAACATGATGGTGGAGAGGTAAAAAAAATTAAAATAATAGCTTACTTGGCGGTTCGAGTTTTCAAAAATCGACAAGATGATGATCCTATTCTTTAACTTAATAGTAGCCATTCTAATCAATAAACCTGAAAAATGTCAAGATCATTCTGAAAATATAGTAACAATGTTTTTTGGTACGTAAGATTCTAAAATAAGTAGAATAAAAAAAAAAAAAAAAACAAGTACATTTGAGAATAAAACAAAGTTTATTGCTAGCATTTCTATAACACATTTCAAGTCTGTTGCAAAAAGTGGGACATCTGAATTTCGAGATAACTTCAGTTTAAATGGAAGTTTACGAACATCAGAGATGAGAACATGAAAAATATTTTGCGGGCCATCCCACAAAGAAATCAGGGAAAAATAACAATTTATAAGAAGCACCATCTTATACCTGAAGAATGCAGCAGTCATTGTGGTTGTGATGTCAGTTTCCGATAATCAGATATTAGTAGAGAATTGAAAGAGGATTAGATGATTTCTTCGATGGAAGAGGACAAAATAGAATAAATATTTTATTGTAATAAAATTGAAAGTTGCTATATTTCCCAAAACTTACATGGCAAAGACAGAACTGAAAATTAAGGAAAATTCAGTTCCACACAACAACAAATCTTACAATGTTTCAACAGCCGTCCACAACGATGGTCTTACTTTTGAAAATACGAGATAGGGATGGGTGATAGTATTAAAATCATTTGGCTAAGGCAGAAAATAACAGCAGTCTCTAGAATACGGCTGGATATACTGTGTATCACCTTGTTGTTATCGCGTGACTGTGGTATGTGTAGGTGTGTAGAAGCATTGATTTTTTGTTTCTTATACTAAAATGTCTCAAATTTATTTTTGTCTCTCAGTAGTTGGGCTGATGTTAGTTGCAGCAGGCTGATTGGTAAGATCAGACCGGTGCCCACCCAGCATCGTGAGGCAATTGGGTAGCTACTATAAGTAGCGGCTCCAGGTTGGGGAACCAGCTATAACGGCTGGGGGACTCGACATGCTAACCACATGTCACCCCTACACTGACTGTTGATCATCTACCTCTGTGATTGACATATGTGGATTTGAAGGGCCAGCAGCCGGCTGGTAATAGGGCAACCGCTGAAAAGTGGAAAGACCCTCAATCGGAGATATTTTAATGCAAATAAGTCGAGTCAAATGTCCTAATAACGGAACGGTTACTAGTTTTAGCGTATCGCCTACAAATGCTGCAAAGGTATATTTTTAATATAAACATGAGAGCGTGCGGCCCACTACTTGTAAACGGTATATACGTGCTGTATTAAAATATATAAACCTAAAACATGATTCAATTTTATAATATAATCACTGATTATATTATAAAAGTGTTGGATTTGTGGTATTATTGGGTTGAGACGATAAATCTAATCCCGTTCCATCTATCAGGATCAGTAAATTAGTTAAATATAAGTTATCGCCGACAAATTCACCTACTTGCAGAATGTCCTCATGAAGTAGTATGTCAGTAGTACGAGGATATGGATTATAATTTGTTACCAGTTCCTTTGATTACGAAGCCTAAATATTAGTAAATTTTTCATACTTCTTTGTCCCTCATATATAAGATAAAATAAAATTTACACAATTGTCGTAATTATTAGTTATCCAAAAATGCAGCGAGCTGAGCTCTTCGTGTCTAAAGGTAAGTCATGTGTCAGAACGGTGATTTTGCAGCAAAATTCTCCATCTTATGTAGTACACTGTAAAAGTGGGAAGTTTGCGAAGGTTATCTCGCAAACGTCGTTTTGACGAAGAAAGAAAATCCCAGCTCCTTTCACAACGATGAAAAGTCGCAAAACCAGCTTATTTCCAATATATAAAATATGCATAGGCAGAAACAGCAAAGATTTTAACATCATATTTAAAGAACATTTGAAAGTGAAAATGTAAATCCAGTTACAGCCAAACACGATTTTTAAACAGTATGCCTTCTTCGTGAAAACCAGCGACATAGCGTCCATGTAGGCGCTGGAAGCGCCGCTTCCGAATTAATATAGAGTAAGTAAGTAAGTAAGAAGAAATGCAGTAAACGTTTTAAATATTTTTGCAAGGAAAGTGCTTTGGATGAAAATACACAAAAAACAATGCATAAGGTAAAATATTGGGATTTAAATTTAGCCGATAATTACGGTTAACTATACGTGGTAATTCTTCTGAAGTATGAAATCATTTAAATATCTAAAATCATATTTATCACATGAAAGCCATAAAATGAAGAAATAATACCTTAATGTAATTCCAATGTTTCCTATGATTTATGATGGTGATGATGAAAATAATAATAATAATAATAATAATTAATAATAATAATATAATAATGCTGGTGATGATTAGGAGTTGGAAGTTGAGATCCTATAAAAAAACTGAAATATAGCTAAAACTGGAAAAATGACATAAAAATTGTTTCAAGTTACTAATGAGTGAATGAAGACAATCTCACTGTGTTCATCCTCTGTTCGAATTAATTTTCACTAAGTGGCAACTTCTTAGAAAATTTGAAATCGAAGTGCAATAGCTGAGGCTGTCAGTAGCTGGTCATTAAAAATAATGTGATATTTTGTGAATGTTGAAGAGTTTCTGGTGGCACAAGAGTTTTGTGAATGTGAAAAGTCTTTAGAAAGTAAAACTGGATAATGTTATAAAAAGAAGTTCGAATTGAGACTAGATCCTGGCAGATTCTTGAATCATGAAAATACTATAAATGTAGTCAGAAGAAGGTAAATTTGCAAAAAAAAAAAAAACTTTCCTAAGATCTACAAAAAAGTTAAAAAAGGGATTAGGAAACAAAAAAAAATGTATAAAGAGGACATAAAGGACAAATAAAACCCACCATTTTGTTAGGTCTCGTCTTTAGACATAAATTTAAAAAATTGATTTTTCTTCACCTGTAATACAAATGTCAGAATCTTTAAGCCTATCTATCCAACAAACGAGCAATGATGAAGATGAATGAAAAACGTTTCTTTCTTATATTAAATTTCAGTTTTAAAAGGACAGAACTTTTTACTTAATGTAATAAAGATGTACGAACATAGTTACAATATTAATATTTATTTAATTTAACTTATACAAAATTGATTAAAAATTTTACTCTATATTTTATTTTTGTAATATTATTAATATAATATAATATAATATAATATAATATAATATAATATAATATAATAATATATAATATAATATAATATAATATAATATAATATAATATAATATAATATAATATAATATAATATACTAATATATATAATCTACTCTACCTACTCTACTCTCCTACTCCTCTCCTCTCATATCATATCCTCTCATCTCCTCTCCTCTTCTCTCCTCTCTCCTCTCCTCTCTCTCTCCTCTCCTCTCCTCTCCTCTCCTCTCCTCTCCTCTCCTCTCCTCTCCTCTCCTCTCTCTCCTCCTCTCCTCTCCTCTCTCTCCTCTCCTCTCCTCTCCTCTCCTCTCCTCTCCTCTCCTCTCCTCTCCTCTCTCCTCTCGTCTCCTCCTCGTCTTCGTCCTCACTATCGTCTTCATGTATGTAATGAGATGCGAGGTGCGGTGCGCTGTTTGGTGCGCGGTGCGGTGCACTTTCAGTTTAGCTGTGCGGTGCGCTGCGGTGCGATGTGCGGTGCGCTGCGGTGCGATGTGCGGTGCGAGGTGTGCTGCGAGGTGCGGTGCGCTCTGAGGTGCGCGGTGCGATGCGGTGCTATGCGCGGTGAGGTGCGCGTTGCTATGCCAGGTGAGGTGCGCGTTGCTATGCCAGGTGAGGTGCGCGTTGCGTTGCGAGGTCCGATGCGAGCCGCGGTGCGGTGCGCGTTGTTATGCTGTGCGAGTTGCGTTGCGCGATAATGTAATGGAATATAATATATAATACAGTATTATATAGTAATAGTATAGTGTAGTGTAATGTAATGTTATGTATTGTAATGTAATGTAATGTAATATAATATATAATATAGTATAAAATAGTAATAGTATTAATATTAGAAATAGTATAACGTAATGTAATGCGGTGCGCTGTGCGGTGAATTGTGCGGTCCGCTGTTCGGTGCGCTGTGAGTTTCGCTATGCGGTGCGCTGTGAGTTTCGCTGTGCGGTGCGAGGTGTGGTGCGCGGTGCGGTGCGAGGTAGGGTGCGCAGTGCGGAGCGAGGTGCGGTGCGCTGTGCGGTTAGCGGTGAGGTGCTCATTGCGGTGCGGGGTGCGGTGCACGGTAAGGTTGGCTTTTCGGTGCGCGGAGAGGTGCGAGATAGGGTTCGTGGTGCGGTGCGAGGTAGGGTGTTGCGCGATAATGTAATGTAATGTAAATTAATGTAAAGGAATGTAATGTAATGTACTGTAATGTAATGTAATGTAATATAATATATAATATAGTATAATATACTTACTTTCTTACTCACTGGCACTATCGAACCCGTAGGTATATGGCCGCGCGGACATAAGCTCTCCATACATCCCTATCCTGAGCTAATGCTTTCCAAGCATTCCCTGTATAATCTATTTCCCTCAAATCATAGTTAATGTTCTTCTCCCAACTCATTCTTGGTCTACCAATTCGGCGTTTTCCCTCTGGCTTTCCTACAAGAAGCTTCCATGCACGTCTTTCATTCCCCATACGTGCAACATGTCCTGCCCATCGCGACTTAACTGTTCTTATTATATCTGGCTTCCTATAAAGACCATATAATATAATATAGTAATATAGTATAATATAGTAATAGTAAAGTAACAATATAGAGTAATGTAATGTAATGCGGTGCGAAGAGCAGTGCGAGGTGCGGTGCGCTATGCGGCGCGAGATGAGGTGCGGTGCGCAGTGCGTTGAGGTTCGCAGTGCGGTGCGCGGTTCGGTGCGCTGTCCGGTGCGAGGTGAGGTTCGCGGTGCGTTGCGCTGCGAACTGCGGTGCGTGTTACGGTGCGAGGTGCGGTTCGCGGTGCGCGGTTCGGTTTGTGGTGCGGCGCGAGGTGCAGTGCGCGGTGCGGTTAGCGGTGAGGTGCTCATTGCGGTGCGGGGTGCGGTGCACAGTAAGGTTAGCTTTTCGGTGCGCGGAGAGGTGCGAGATAGGGTTCGTGGTGCGGTGCGAGGTTGGGTGCTCAGTGCGGTGCGGTGCGCGGTGCGGTGCGGTTAGCGGTGAGATGCGCGTTTCGTTGTGGTGCAAGGTGCGGTGCACGGTAAGGTGCGCTTTGCGGTGCGCGGAGAGGTGCGAGGTAGGGTTCGTCGTGCGGTGCGAGGTAGGGTGAACAGTGCGGTGCGAGGAGTGGTGCGCGGAGCGCTGTGCGGTGCGAGGTGTGGTGCGTGATGCAGTGCGTTGCGAGGTGCGGTGCGCTGTGCGCTACAGTGTGCGGTGCGCGTTGCGGTGCGAGGTGCGGTGCGCGTTGCGGTGCAAGGTCCGATGAGCGGAGAGGTGCGCAGGGAGGTGCGCAGTGTGAGTTTCGGTGCGCGTTGTAATTGTAATAGTATAGTGTAATGTAATATAATATAATATAGTATAATACAGAAATAGTATAGAGTAATGTAATGTAATGCAGTGCGAGGTGAAGTGCGCGGTGCGGTGCGCTGTCCGGTGCGAGGTGAGGTTCGCGGTGCGGTGCGAGGTGCGGTGAGGTGCGCGGTGCGGTGCGGAGCGCGTTCCTATGCGCGGTGAGATGTGCGTTGCGGTGCGAGATGCGTTGCGGTTCGAGTTGCGGTGCTCGGTGTTGTGCAGTGCAGTGCGAGGTGCGTTGCGCGATTATGTAATATAATGTAATATAATGCAATATAATGTAATAAAATAAAATACAATATATAATATAGTATAATATAGTAATAGTATTAGTAATAGAAATAGTATAATGTAATGTAATGTAATGCGGTGCGAGGTGCGGTGCGCTGTTCGGTGCGCTGTGAGGTTCGCTGTGCAGTGCGCTGTGCAGTGCGCGGTGCAGTGCGCGGTGCGCGGTGAGGTGCGCTGTGAAATGCGAGTTGCGGTGCGAGGTGCGGTTCGCTGTGCGGTGCGAGGTGCGGTTCGCTGTGCGGTGCGCGGTACGGTTCGCGGTGCGGTGCGCGGTGCGGTAAGGTGCGCGGTGCGGTGAGCGGTAAGGTGCGCGGTGCGTTTCGAGGTGCGCGTTCCGTTGCGCGGTGCGGTGCGAGGTGAGGTGCGCGGTGGGATGCCCGGTGCCTAGCGCTGTGATGTGCGCGGTTCGGTGCGCCGTGCGGTGCGAGGTGAGCTGCGCGGTGCGGTTGGCGGCGCAGTGCGGAGCAAGGTGGGGTGCAAGGTTGGGTGCTAGGTGCGGTGCGCGATGCGTTGTGAGGTGCGGTGCGCGATGCTGTGCGAGGTAAGGTGCGCGTTGAGGTGCGAGTTAGGGTTCGTGGTGCGGTCCACTGTGCGGTGCGCGGTGCAAAGCGGGTGCGGTGCGAGGTGCGGTGCGGTACGAGGTGCAGTGCGGTGCGCGCTACGGTGCAAGGTGCAGTGCGGTGCGAGGTGCAGTGCGGTGCGCTGTGCGCTATGCGCTACGGTGCGGTGCGGTACGAGGTGCAGTGCGGTGCGGTACGAGGTGCAGTGCGGTGCGCTGTGCGCTACGGTACGAGGTGCAGTGCGGTGCGCTGTGCGCTACGGTACGAGGTGCAGTGCGGTGCGCTGTGCGCTACGGTGCGAGGTGCAGTGCGGTGCGCTGTACGCTACGGTGCGCGTTGCAGTGCGTTGTGCTGTGCGCTATGGGATAAAATTAAAGTGGTCAACAAAAAAATCATCTCCAACACATACAGAATAAAAGTAGAGTTATCTACAAAAAAAATAATTTTACCATCAAAAGCGTGGGATGCTTTTTATGGTTTTTACGTTTTCTTCTTATAGACTTTACTTTTACCAATATCTGTTTATTATCAAATATAATAATTGATATAGAGCATCCCACGCTTTTGATGGTAAAGTTATTTTTTTGTAGATAACTCTGTATAAATAACAAAGTAAATCAATCATATATTTTCACCTAAAAGTATGGCTGTAATTATTCATCCGAAATGATTAATTGATGAATAGGATAAGATTTTATGAACTGATATTTAGTTATATCCCTCCACAGCTCATATAAGGACCGAGGCATCCCTAGTTGTGTTGAGGACGATTTTTGTTTTGTTGACCGCTTTAATTTTATCCCAAGTGTGTTGGAAATTAAAATTATTTTTCATTTTTAGTTCGGTTTTCTAATAAAGCATGTTGTTTTAGTTTTTTTAACAATTATTTATTTTTACCTTGCATACTACCGTCTTCCTCAACTATTTAAAATTTTCGTTGATTTCACTCTAGGCATTCCGATGCATGCTTCATCTTCTGGGGTTGTAGTAGTATTGAATTAACTGTATGTCTAATTGAGGGTTTTGCTCATTAGGCATATTTTCGTTGAGAATATTTGTATTCTTGGCCTTCATGATAATTTTGATTTCTTCTAAAATTGTGGCCACTTTCCGAAATGTGTTTAGCGAAATTTGATTTGATTGTTAAAGGAGAAGGGAAATCAAATTTCGCTCTTCACCAGATTTGAATCCAATCGAAAATGTATGGGCTAAGATGAAAATAGAGATGAACTCTAATTGGCCTGCAGATGCACGAAAAACAATAGATGGCTTATGGGCACAAACTCAAGACTCCTGGGATGCTCTAGCCGGTCATCCACGTGCCTGTAGAAATTTGACTGCATCAATGCCCCGCAGATTGAAGGCAGTAATAGATGCTGAGGATTCATGCACCCGATATTGATTCTATTTTTGTTAAAGTTTTCATTTTAGAATATATTATTTTCTTTCCCCATTTACTTATTAGAAGGTCTTAATTTATGCCATAAAACTCAAATATAAAATGAAATATGAAACTACATTACAGGCAAAATGCTATTCTAACATTCCGTTAAAAAAAGGTAGAACGGGAATCGAACCCGTGAGGTTACGAACGTAAACGATGTCTATTAAACATCTCGACCACGGAAACACACTACCCCAAACTCTCTCTCTTTAATGTTGCTTGAGTGTGCACTGCATTAACTAGCAAACAACCCAGTACAATTATTGAAAACGTGTTGATGTGAATATGGCTTTTGCGAGCGTTCACGAAGTTCCCCGATCGATTTATAGCAGCAGCGGATGACTCATTTTTTTGTCTAAGGGTGTACCTTAACCACAACTTCATCCATTTTGCGCCAAACAATATCTGCTGTGTGTGGTGATGATTTTTTTTATTTACATTTGTAAATTGCATTTCCAGAAAACCTCCCATTTTGAAGTATCACAATTACAGCAGACGTGCCATGTTGTGTATTACATTTGCATGAAGAACCTATGAATTCTATTCAGTGTAAATTGATGTCTAGCGACAAAAAATATGAAATGACAGCTGTAGTCAGAAATTAGTTCCCGTGTAATATTTTTTCTTCATTCAAGAAATTTTCACTGAATATATATATATATATATATATATATATATATATATAAAACTGTTTGTTATTTTACTTTAAGTTGTGTTTTCTTGAGCAATGGTTAGATAACATACACAATCTGCACTGTAATAGTTAATGATTGTTTAAATATTAAGTTTATATTCAGTTTACATAATATTTTGGAAACGTAATTTTTCAAAGTGAATTTTATACCAAGGTTCTGTATTTTTCGTATTTATAATTCATAATATCTTACTTCGGATTTTTTAAAGATTAATTTTTATTCTTTGCTTTACAGAAGATAATTATTTTGCTAAAAATGTAAATATAACGTTAATTTATCCAACAACAGTATGAAGTGGGCTGAAATTTGGTGTGGAAACAAGACAGCAAATAAAGAACTCCTGATATTTGTGGTCAGAACAGCAAATCATGCTGCTTGCTTTGTTGAGTAAATGGATCCGAGTGACTAGGCCCTCGTGATTCTCGAGGGGGGATAAATATCGCAACCATCAAGTGTTACTGGAGCATTTTTAATTTTTTACTTTTATTAACTTGAATATTCTTACCAATAAATTTACAATAGGCCTATAGTGAAACATGTTACAATATATTTATGATGTTCAATTACATTTCAGGTTGAAATCATGTGGAGCAACAAGAAACTAATTTTCATTATGTAAAAATCACAGAGAAGAATTTGTATGTACTGTTCATGGAATATGCATTTTCAGAGCCTACATTATGCCATATAGAAAGATTCCATTTAGGAACTACTATTGGCATAAATAATAATTAACTGGCGCTACTGAGCCTGTAGGTTCAAGGCCATGCTCACATATGCTCTCCATAGCTAAAATTTCCGAATCATATCTTGTATAATTTAATGTAATCGTGGTTAATATTATCTTCCCATCACTTTCTTGGCCTGCACGCTGAGGTTTTCTCAAGTTTCATGCTCCTCTTTCATTCCCAATTCGTGCCACATGTCCTGCCTATCGCAGTCTATGAGCCTTAACTGTTCTTATTACATCTGATTTCCTATAAATACCATGTAGATCACTGTTATGTAGTCTTCTCCATTCACCTCTCTCTTCATCTCTATTTGGTCTACAAATATTCCTATGAACTTTATTCTAAAATACTCATATTTTCTCCTTATTTAAATTAAGAACCTATGTTTCACAACCATATAATATAAATGGAAGAATAACAGTTTTATACATTTTCTGTTTAATCTAGTGGCCAACAATTATATAATGTCCTAACATTTCATGTTCATAGAAATATGTCGCTGAGTTTGAGCCTTTGCCATGGATTCCCTGAAGTAATGCTGCCCGGAGAACTGAATGGGGGACTCTTTTACCCCAGTTTCTTGACGGTTGTATTTTTACAGTGAAAGATCATCCCTATTTCGACCAATGTACTTCCAATGCTTTAACACTAGGGTGTGATAAATGTCTTGTTTTTTTTTTTTTGTGGCAGAAACTTTGTAGTTTTTGAATAGCAACCACAAGATGGTGCTGATGATGTCTCATCTTTGAAGTTATTGCAACGTGTTTGTGCTCAACGACAAGTCAATCTGCTTGTGGTCTCCAGACCTAGTTACAAGCTGGTAAGAATTCACACCAAATGTATTGTATCCATTGTGGTACAAAAATAAGTTACCATTTTCAATAATACAGACTGCATCAACTACCATTATTAACAGAAACTAAATAATAATAAAGTGTAAGTGTTGTTATTGAAGAATATCAGTTCACAATTTTTAGAACCTTTTTTTTTTTGCAAATTCCAAAACAATTCTCATAAAAAGGTTTCTAAAAAAATTTATAGATCCTCGCTGATCCAATCCAATAGACACCAAAAATAACCATGATCAAAATTTATATTTATACTAGCTAATATCCAGCGTATGTTGTTACACATAAATAAATCAAATATTAAAATTTAATTAAATTGTATGGCACGCGCTGAGACAACGAAACATGGCAGTTGTTAGTCAGTTTTTAATTTCGGATTTCAGGTAAACTTCCACTTCTAATTGTTGCATTTTGCTAATTTTTTAATAATACCTACCTCGGATTATTTTAATAGGAGATACAGAGTTTCATTCTAAAACATCGAAACATTGTCATCGCTAGAGCAATTTATAAATTTTCACTCCAGGTGAACTCCTACAGCTAATGATTTTAGAGCGTCCAATTGTGAATCTAAGCCAACCCACACAAACATTTTCATCAAAATCCGTCCAGTCGTTTAGGCAGTTTTTCATTTCGGATTTTAAGTAAACCTCCACTTCTAATTGTTGGATTTCGATGATTTGTTGGTAATACCTATCTTGGTTTATTTTAAAAGGATATACTGAGTTTCGTTGTGAAACACTGAAAATTGTGATCGCTAGAGCAATTTTTAAATTTTCATTTTAGGTGAACTCCTACACCTAACAGTTTTAGATGGTCCAATTGTGAATATAAAACATCCAGGGACCCACTCAAACACATAAAAAATTTCATCAAAGTTGGTTAAGTCGTTTAGGAAGAGTTTAGTGACATAAACAAGTGTATATATATATATATATATATATAGTTATATACAGGCTGGGCATACAGTCTCAATCCATTTCCTGTGTTAAAGTAATTATTTTCTTTTTCTTTTAGCATAATCTAAAAGCATGCTGACGATAGAAGAACGTGTGCATGTTGTTAGTGCGCGACTGCGCGGATTATCTTATACCGAGGTGCGACAGGCGTTCACTCGGACCAGCAAACATCCTGTTACTTTGCAATAAATTTCAAAAATTTGGGAACGTTGCGAATGAACCACGCTCCGGGAGATCTTTTGTACCAGAAAGGACTGTTCAGTGAATCAAGGAATCAATCGAAAGAAGCCCGAGAGTATCAAGTCGTCGTTTAAGCAATGAGTTAGATGTGCCAAAATAAACGATTTTGAAAGATTTACACTTTACGTTGAAAAAAAAAAAATCGTACCATATTTAGGTGCTCCACAAATTAGACGCAGCTCGTCAGGCTGCGTGTTATGATTTGATAGCGGCTGCACACAATGAGGACCTTATGGATCACATCCTATTCAGTGATGAGGCCCACGTTCCACATCTGTGGCAAAGTTAATAAACATAACACCCAAATATCGGGTACTGAAAAACACCGAAAGTGGATATATGGCTTGGAATTACAAAGACCACAGAGTATGGACCCTTCATGTTCGCAGAACAGACAATTAATGGCAACAATCACCTCGACATGCTCAAGTTATTCCTCGAACCACAGCTACACCAGAATGGCCCCTGGACATCTTTGCTTGGAGATTCATAAAGGGGAAGGTGTAAAAAACAAAGGTACGGGATCTCCAGGATC
Organism: Diploptera punctata; assembly: GCA_030220185.1. Lineage (NCBI taxonomy): Eukaryota > Metazoa > Arthropoda > Insecta > Blattodea > Blaberidae > Diploptera > Diploptera punctata. Next base: position 29,675 of record JASPKZ010009115.1, read on the forward strand.
TTAGGACTCGAATTTGCAATGCAGTGACGGCTATTTCACTAGTTATGCTTCAAAACGTCTTTTGGGCTACTCTCTAACGATTGGAACAATGCTTCGAAATGGACGGAGGCAATGTTGAAATATGATAAAACATGTATACATACCTCGACAATGAACATACATAAAAATCATCAAACTGAGTTCATTACTTCTTCGAAATGGATACAGACTTTATGACCACCCTGTATGTTGCATGGGTGCTCTTGTTATCAATATTTTCTTTTTTTTTATGGCACAGGGGAAAAAAAGTCACTCTTTCTAGAAAGAAAATTCATTTTTCACAATTTTGAAGACATCTTTCTGTATATATGTGTGTGCTATTAACAATCTAGCAGCTGTAATTATTGTGTTATCAGAGCAAAATTCGACATATGTGCAATTAATTAAAAAAAATTAAGGTCGAGCTCATTAAGTAGCAAAATTAGGTAATTAATATAGTAGTTCACCTCTAATGAAAATTTAAAAAGCTGTCTAGTGGTCACCATTTCAAATTTTTCGCAACAAAACTCAGCATACCCTTATTGAAATAAAATGACAACATTCTACAAACATCAGCAATACAACGGGTGGTTTGTCACAAACCCAATCACTCTAACAACCGCCATGTTTATTTTCACACAATATATACCATAAAATTTAATTAACACTTAAATTGAGAGTGTGTCCTACAAGATACATTAGTTTAATTTACTTAATGTTTTTAAGAAAGTGATGGTTTGGACATTTAAAAAGAATGTAAAAGGAAAGACTGTTAAATCTCAAGATACAAGGAGGCAGACCACGAGAAAGATGGATTAACCAAGTGAAGAAAAGTCTAAAAGAGAGAGGATACGACTGGGAAGAAATAAAAAGAAGCAAAGCATGGGAAGATAGAGAAGGTTGGAGGTGTATTTGGAATCGACCTTCTCAAATGAGGACACGATAAGAGGATGATGATAATGCAAAAATAAACCAATAGAAATTATTTAAATTGATACAAAATTGTACAAGAATATGCAATAGATAATGACTTATAAATGTTTTCACTGCAGTTTAATATGTCTAAATAAGAAACTAAGTTTCTCCAATTTAAGGGTTGACATTACATTCAGTAAATTCAATTTGCTGAACAATTCGCTTATTTATGCAGTTCCTGCACGAATGATTTTTTTTTCTTTTCATTGCATAATTTTTGGAACCTATTTTCAGCTATTATTGGATTTTCATGCCTAATTCTTATAAAAAATGGTTCTAGGTTCAAGCTCGGGTCTGAGCACATATTTTTCTTTTCAAATATAATTTATCCATCATTGAGATGTATGATATTAATAATAAGAGGCAGTACTGGCTTTATAATGTAATGTAAAATTCCCAATTAAAAGACTTCTTGATAAGAAGCCGCCATTTCAAGATAGAAGCATTTTGGTGCGCGGGAATTAACAGCGTATATAAAAGAAACATTTGCATTTAGATTGGAGTTTCTCAGGTAGCTCAGATGGTAGAGCATTTGTGTAGAATGCGAAAGTTACTGGGTTCAAACCCCAGTCTGAGCCTACATTTTTGCCTTCAAATATAAAACATAAAGTTTAACTGAAGAATGAATATAACGGCAACGCAATAATTAAAACCTACGAAAATTATAAAATTGAAGAAGAAAACATATCAGGAATATACCAGAATAAATGCAGGGATTGTGACAAAATTTACATAGGAAAAACAAAAAAAAGAATTTGAAAACAAGGGTCAAAGAACATCTTAGAAATGTCCAAAATAGTGAAGTGGAAAAATCAGCAGTAGGAGCTGATGCTTGGGAGCCGAAGGGGCAATATGTGGTCTCAGGAGTGTGTACAAAAATAAAACCTCAGAAACGCTATTTATTCCTGCCCAGCACAATGCACCACGTCCTCGTCGTGGCTCCTGGTTAATACTAAGAACTGCAGGGGCAAAAAGGCGAGTTCCCAACGCTTAAAAATTGGGACATACCAGCTAAGGGAGAAAACACCAACAGAAAATCATCGACCCCCAGGATTGCTGGAGGTTGGGCGTGGGGTTGACATCCCTATCTCGTTAAAACAAATACGTTCAGAAACCCAACATGTCTCGGAATGATGGTCTACAACGACGACGACTAAAGCAAAGGAAAATGGACTTACGGATTGGCACTTGGAATGTTAGAACCCTTTATAAAACTCGGAGCCTAAAATCTCTTCTACAGCAATTACATCAATATAATATACAAATAACAGCTATACAAGAGACGAAGTGGATGGGTAACAACATATATCGTACCATATTCCAGAGCGGGAGCAAGCTGGAAAAAGAGAATTTGGAGTGGCATTTATTGTACCTAAATTCATGAGGAAGAATGTATTAGCATTTAAACCTGTTAATGAACGAAACTAAATTATTCAATCATCAATACCCATGCGCCCACAGAGCAGAATATGAAAGATCAATTTTATCATAACTTAGAAAGAACCTATGACAGTTTACCATCCAACGATATTAAAATCATATTAGGAGATATAAATGCCAAAGCAGAACAAGAGAAAATATATAAAGGTACAATAGTTTGCTTACAGTATCAAATAATGGCCAAAGAATCATACATTTTGCAGCCAGTAAGAATATGGTAATCAGCTCCACCTGTTTTCCTAGGAAAAATATGCACAAAGAGATCTGGAGATCCCCTGATGGATTAACAGCTAATCAGATTGACCACATATTAATAGACAACAGGAATGCCTCAAGTATAATTGATGTTAGAACTCATCGTGGGGCAATAGCAAACTCTCACCACTATTTGTTAAAACAGTATATAGCGGTAAAATAAATAGATGGAAAAATGAACCAAAAATCAAGGAACAAAAAATAAATATTGATAAATTTAAAGAACCTGAACACCTAGAAACCTATCGACAAATGTTGAGAAACGTCCAATGTTTTGAGAAAATTAATTTATGATCTATGAGTTCGAAACTCCACAAGCAATACAATATGAAAAAGTGACTAATCCTCGGATATTGTAGCGCACCACTCTACCTATGTTATAATAATTGGTTTATTTTACCTGATGCAGTTACAACTATAAGGTCTTCTCCTCTACTTCCCCAGGATTTAATTACACAGATGTTAAATAAATTATAAATTAATAGTACATAATAGGCCTTGGACTGTATACACCTGACAAGGAAAGTACAAAATATTTTAAAATAACAATAATAATAATAATAATAATAATAATAATAATAATAATAATAATAATAAAGACAAATCGTTGATGCCAGAAAAATGTATCAACATGTTAAAATCGGAAAGAAAAAAAAGATATATGCATATATAAAATAATAAACGTAATAATAATAATAAATGTAATAATAATAATTATTATTATCATTATTATTATACTTATGAATTTATTCTATTAACACATTGGAGACCGAGAGCTCTGCGTTCCACCCACCACTACTGGACCGGACAATTCTGTCAGTAGGGTGGACTTTTAAATTTTAAACCGTGCTAGCACAGTGTGGCTTTTACATCAATATATTTACAGTCAATAACAATAATGCATAAGTAAATCTTTATTAGTATTCTCACCAGACCTTCTAGTAGAAATTGAGGGTTTGATAGCGTTGGAAACATTTTCCTTTATGTAAAGGCACAGTGCAAAAGAGCATATGTAGCGAGTTCCTTTTCTTGTGTTCACCAAAAATGCGACAAAGTTTGGAGGGTATTTTTTTCTTTCCATTCACAGTTGGTGTTAATTTATTTTTCTTAATGTCTTAGCCTGCCTGGTGGGTCGTGAGGTGGTCTCCTAGAAGTGGTTTCTTTTCTCTCTGTCTTTCCTCATCTTCCCTGTCATCTGTTCCTAACTTCACGACTGCCAAACAAGAGGCTGTTTCAAGCAAAAAACTTCTTTTTGACATTTTGCTGTTAGAATTTTGAAATTTATAGACCCTGAAAGCATTAAAGAGTGCACAATTCAGAAGCCACAATACAACTTTCGGCTCCATTTCACCGTTTTTCTAAGGAGTAATATGATAGGTACTGGTCAGCCCTGTCTACATCCTTCACATACTTGTTATACTGAAGTATTCAATAGGACATTTTTACAACTTTACTTCTCCCACTCTCGTGTTGCCTGATGCAATGTGCTAACCATTCTTACGCCTCATTTATCTTTCGATGTTTTTAGCAAAAGGTCCCCCCTTACTACAAAAACACTTTCTCCTGGTTTGAGTTTATTTCCTGCTTCCACAAATGATTTCGGAAGCTCTCTGTTAATTTTTATTGCTTCAGAAACTCTCGTCTTTCTTTCGAACAAATTTTCAGCTATAGCCACACTATTATAATAATTATCCTGGTGGACACGTTGCCACAGACATAAATCGGCTCCAGAACGCAAAATTGAGTTTCTTTTAATTTTTTCGCTCTGCAACATATATTTACAGGTTACATACGTATTCTGTAATCGCCTAACTATCGGCACTAAAATTCCATATTTCACCAGCCATCTGTCATAAAACTGTAAACAACTCTTTCTGTAAAGTTGGCAATTTCATAAAAGAGAAGAAAGGGGTACAAAAGCAACTAAAAATTATTTCACAATGAGAAGAAACAAAATTGAATGCCTCATTCAAAAGCGAAGAGGCAGGGAAGCCATAGAAAACGTAAAAACGGAAATCTCCGTGACCGGTCGTCTAGCGCTGGCCATTTAAACACGGACATCTCCGTGGCCCGTCACCAATGTGTTAATAGCTTGAAGATGAAGGTATAAAATATAAAATAATAATAAAAATACACCTTAAACTTGGTTATAAATATGTTGTTCAAGGAAATATTGAATTAGCTTGTTTTTGAGTCAAGCAGACATTGGTATAAGATGGGAGGGAAATCCAGAGGCAGGAAGATGAGGAATAGTGAGATGTTTGATGTAAAGATGCAGCTAGAGTTGTCTCGACTACGAGGTCTGTTATGGTGGGAAGGTAGTAAATGGAAGAGAGTATAAAGATAAAGAGGTGATGTGGTGGACAAAGTAAAGAGTGGTGCAAGAAATAGAGGCAATATACCCTTCAACTGTCTACCAATAAGATCCAAAAGCTGGAGTTCTGTGACCTGGTTTATGGAGGTTGCAAACATGATGTACAAATAATTATAAAATTCTTGCAGACTTTGTCCGAACGTGATACCCATGATACAGGGGGCTCTGATCATAACTACAGTACATACAATGACAGTCCATGAATGACCCAGGTCTATCTCATACCAATATTCCAATCCTCCATTTCCAGAACCAATCCACATCCAAATCCAAACTCATTCTTCCTTTCCCTTAGGAATTTGTCATTTCCTTTAATATTCCAATCCTCCATTTCCAGAACCAATCCACATCCAAATCCAAACTCATTCTTCCTTTCCCTTAGGAATTTGTCATTTCCTTTATTGATCAGTCTGCTATTTGTATTGAGATTGTCAACAGGAACTACTATAACAGGATGAGGTTGTCAGCCTCAACTCAACCTGGAGGAAAATATCTTAAAAAAACATACAAGCTATGAGAGGACTCTTCTTTATTCTGATCACCACATGGACATTTTCTGGTGAACACAGGTGGTGGATAGTAGTAGAGTTAAACCATGACAGAGTATTGTTGGTATAACCAGAACACACACACAATTGTCTGCTAATTCCATTAGGATAGTGTATTGCAGGCAAACACATTAAATACATTATTGATTAAATGGAACCAAAGAGAGCAAATGTGTTTTACAAAGGAATGGCCTATTATAAACCAATGATGTCTAAGTCTAAGTAAATGGATATTAATATGTGACTTCTTACAAAGAGAACATTTGAAATATTTCTCATTAGTAGTTGTAATATAGGTGTCTCTGTGGTGTAAGCAGTTAGACGCTCACCTCTCACTATTGGAGTCCTGTTTATGAGTCTTTGTCACTCCATATGGGTTTCGTGGTGGACGAAATGGAGCTTCGGCAGGTTTTTCTTGGGGTTTTCCCCTGCTACAATTTCGTTCTACTATTTCTCCATATTCATCTGAATCATTTTATTTCATTTCGTTCATCTGCCCCTCTGACGTTGCATCAGGCGTGGTTGGCCGGCACCAATGTCGTTCACAGACCTCTATAAATATAGGGGCTTTATCTCATCTCATCTCTCGACCTGACCCTGAGTTAGACACGAGTTGAGGATATTTTTTTTATTTGTAGTAGTAGTAGTAATATTTATTCCACATGTTAAGCACCTGTTACACTTAATATATAGTAAAGCTACAGTTCTAAAGTGTACATATACAATATCAGAACCAGATAAGAAGATTAAATTTAACAGCATTTTATAAAATTACAAATAACTTATACATGAGGCAATAACAACAATATTTGAAATTCAAATGGATGTGATTAATACATTTTAATAAATGATTATGCCAATATATTTTTATTGTTGCAATGGGCAATGAAAACCTCGTAAATCCATTTTGGTAAATTTTCAGGTGAAACAAATAACCTTTATAAATAATTATGAAAATTGATACAGCAATAGTTCCCACTTATTTTACCACAGAGTACAAGTGAAGTTGTTAATAAATTTGTAGTCTGTGTTCTCAACGGGTTATGCATCACATATTTCTGTGCTGGCTACTGGAGTTATGTTGTTTTCAATGACTGATGGAATTACGAGGTTCTCATTGCCTACCGTCGAAATGCTGATATGAAAATATGCAATTTGCAACTTACAATATATACAATGAGGAATTGTCCTTTTGGGTACAAAATGAGCAAAAATATTCTCATAAGTCACAGATAGATTTTAGGATTCTCAAAATACATATAAAAAGTCGTTAATTCACCATATGCATTTTGAGGCCTGAGATTATTAAAATAAACTGAACAGGCGTAGGGCATCAGTAAGAATTCTCCACCGGACACCATTATTAGCAACAGCCATCACAAATTAATGTCGGTGCAATGTTAATTAAGAAAAAGATATTTCTCCTTTTGTCAACCAGCATCTCTTCTCTCAAGTTCCTCAGCATTTGTTTTGGATTTTGGATAGAGAAACACACATTTTCACTCTTTTGTAAAAAAACCACTTTTGCACAGCACAGAAGTTAATAACCATATAAAATGTCATAACACTAATATCACAGGTATAAATGCTGAGAAATCAACTTTCAAATTTAAAACATATTTCTGAAATAATTTAAACTAAATTATCTTTCTACTGTCAGGAAATTAGTGAAAGATATTGCCAGTAATATTGTCCAGTGGAAAGCTCTTATTGATGCCTTATGCTCCTAAATTGAGCTACAGGATCATCATGATAATTGTATTGATTAGCAGTTTGTATCATGTTTGTTCTTGTCTACATGTTAGTGATAAACTCAAAGTATTCTTTACAAAAATAAAATAAATGGCAAGGATTAAGAAGGACAAGTTAAATGCATTTTCATAAAAATTCAGGACGCAATTTATCAAACTTGATAGTATTGTTCTTTTGAGGTTCAAAGTGCTAACAACTTAATATAGAAAATATTGAATTGTTGTAAATAATCCTATGTGCCACGCTCTAGCCAAATGGATAAGGCAAGATGCCTTGGCACCAATCTATGGTTCATGTCTCCAAGGGGGAAGACATTTTCTCATGGATTTATGGCTAGTATGGGATCATTGCCCACCAAGCATTGTGAAAAATTTGAGTAATTTTAATAAGTAGCAGCTCAAGGTTAAGAAAACAAGCTATAACAGCTTGAGTCACTGATATCTTGACCACATGTCACCCCTACTAATATATATATATATATTACTTACTACCGCAGTGTTGGATAAATAAACTTGTATTAAACTAATGAAAATTATACTTTATAAAGATGTTGTACTTAGACATACATATCTTAGTCATTATGTCTAAGTAAATGTGTATTAAGGTGGGACTTCTGAGAGAATGACTTATTACAAACTGAACATTTGAAATGTTTCTCATTAGTATGCACAAGTAAATGTTTATTAAGAGTGGACTTCAGGGAGAATGACTTATTACAAACTGAACATTTGAAGTGTTTCTCATTACTATGCACAAGTAAATGTTTAATAAGATAGGACTTCTGAGAGAATGACTTATTACAAATTGAACATTTGAAATGTTTCTCATTATTATGCACAAGTAAATGTTGATTAAGATTGGACTTCTGGGAGAATGACTTATTACAAACTGAACATTTGAAATGTTTCTCATTACTATGCACAAGTAAATGTGTATTAAGAGTGGACTTCCGGGAGAATGACTTATTACAAACTGAACATTTGAAGTGTTTCTCATTACTATGCACAAGTAAATGTTCTATTAAGATTAGGACTTCTGGGAGAATGACTTATTACAAACTGAACATTTGAAGTGTTTCTCATTACTATGCACAAGTAAATGTTCATTAAGATTGGACTTCCGGGAGAATGACTTATTACAAACTGAACATTTGAAGTGTTTCTCATTACTATGCACAAGTAAATGTGTATTAAGAGTGGACTTCCGGGAGAATGACTTATTACAAACTGAACATTTGAAGTGTTTCTCATTACTATGCACAAGTAAATGTTCATTAAGATTGGACTTCTGGGAGAATGACTTATTACAAACTGAACATTTGAAGTGTTTCTCATTACTATGCACAACTAAATGTGTATTAAGATTGGACTTCCGGGAGAATGACTTATTACAAACTGAACATTGGAAGTGTTTCTCATTACTATGCACAAGTAAATGTTCATTAAGATAGGACTTCCGGGAGAATGACTTATTACAAACTGAACATGTTGAAGTGTTTCTCATTACTATGCACAAGTAAATGTGTATTAAGATTGGACTTCTGGGAGAATGACTTATTACAAACTGAACATTTGAAGTGTTTCTCATTACTATGCACAAGTAAATGTTTATTAAGATAGGACTTCTGGGAAAATGACTTATTACAAACTGAACATTGGAAGTGTTTCTCATTACTATGCACAACTAAATGTGTATTAAGATTGGACTTCCGGGAGAATGACTTATTACAAACTGAACATTGGAAGTGTTTCTCATTACTATGTACAAGTAAATGTGTATTAAGAGTGGACTTCTGGGAAAATGACTTATTAGAAATCGAACATTGGAAGTGTTTCTCATTACTATGCACAAGTAAATGTTCATTAAGAGTGGACTTCCGGGAAAATGACTTATTACAAACAGAACATTTAAAAAATGTTTCGTTAATAAGTACAGGTAATTGTCTACTAGGATAGGACTGACTATAAAATGGCTTATTACAAACTAAATATTTATAAGACATACATTTTAGGTCTATGTCTTCTGTTTGCGATCTATGATTAGGACTGTATAATTCAGCATATCTTTGTTCAGTCTGGTCCACCTGAAAACATAACATTATATTAACAGATGTGTCACAATGTAGCACTACTCTACCTAACATATATTCCATAAGAGTTCTAAAAGTCCTCAGCAGTAATGTGAAATGTTGTTTCATCTTTCTGTTTAATTGAGACTGTGTCTCATTTAAGTTCATCACAGTATTAAGAGAAGACCGACAAACAAAATATGGAGATACAGTACATATACAGTAATAATGAAAAAATATATGGTAAATGAGATATTAGAAGTAGAATAATAAACAGAATACACATATGAATCGAATGCTATACACATCACTGTATTAAATATCATCCTCTTACTTGGACACGCTCCAGAGATCATTATTAACATTAAAAAAGTAAATACTGACGAGCTGAAATTCCAGCTTGTCTTGTACCACCTGGTGGAGTTTGAATAAACTTAGATCAAATCATGCTTGCCCAGGAACTTCAATATTTATTGTAATGTTTTGTTCTTTTTTCATAATGCGAGTTCTATTGGTCTTTCCAAATGTTTTAATACTTACTGCATTCTTCAACTTTTGTGATCCTGTATCAACTAATGAGCTGTTATAACCATTATTCAAAGTTTTCCATTTTTAATACTCCTGAAGTATTTTTTAGAAAATGTAACATTTTTTCTTATGCACAATTTACTACTAACTCACTCACTGGCAGCACTATCGAACCCGTACGTGCGTGGACATAAGCTCTCCATATATACCTATCCCGAGCTAATGTTTTCCCATCATACCCTATATAATCTACTTCCCTCAAATCATAGTAAATGTTATTTTGCCACCTCATTCTTGATCCACCAACTGGGCATTTCCCCTCTGGTTTTCCTACAAGAAGCTTCCATGCACAAAAGTTTTCATAAGAACTTTATTCTCAAATACACATAACCTTCTCTCCTCCCTTAAAGTAAGTCTATGTTTCGCATCCAATAACAGTAGAACAATCATTTTATATATTTTTAGTTTAACGTTTTTTGAAAGGAGTTGGGACGTCAAGAGTTCCTGTAATGCATAATAGCACGCATTTCCTGAATTGAGCTTACGTTTAATTTCTTTGTGCATCTCATTCCTATTTGTGACTATTGTTCCCAGGTATCCAAATTCAGCAGCTTCCTCAAAATTTCCATCATTTGTCATTATCTGAACTTTTGCATTATATAATGTGATTCTATGTGTGACACATATTTAATTTTATTGATATTTACATCCAGTCCCAATTTCTTAGTGTTACTCAACAGTGTGTGTGTGTGTGTTGGCCCTTAGAATTTTCTTGCTATCGCCCAATAGTACTACATTATCAGCATGAACTCACAGCTAATTAATACCATTTAGTTGTAGGCCTTCTTCATCCTCTAAAGATTTGATGGCATGCTTTAGTGCAAAACTAAATATTAGAGGAGATAGTGCATCTCCTTACTTCAACCCATTGTGGATTTCAAAAGTATTGAAAAATGTTTGCCCACACGCACTCTACTCCTTGTGCCATTTAGCCACATTCAAATAAGTCTAACTATTTAAGAATTCCGAACTCCAGCAGGATACTATATAACTTCTTCTTAATTGAATCATATGCTTTTTGAAGTCTACACATAGTTCATGTACAGTACCATTATACTCCCATTTGTTTTCTAAAATCTGTCTTATGCTAAAAGTCAGATCAGTTGTAGACCTGTTTCTTCTAAATCCACACTGATGATCACCTAGAATTGCAGTCTTTGCTAACAATTTGATAAATTCCTGTTTTTTTCTTAAACCTGAATTGTTTTTGTTTTCAGAAAAATTATACTTAATGTGTTCAGTGCTTATTAAGGTAGAATTTTTATGAATCACCTCATATTGTTCTAGAGTGATAAAAAATTCTACCTTAATGAATATACCTCAGTGAGAATTTCTAAAATAAGTAATGTTCATTGCTCCTAATATGAGTTTGAATTTAGTAATCTCATCTGAAATTTGTTACAAGTTAGTTACAGAATGGTAGATATCCCGTAACAAATTTCACAAAATATATAGTAAATTCTACATAACATTAGCAACAATAAACAATTCAGCTTATGTATTGACTTAAGCTTTCACGGCCGGAGTTGCTAAGATCATCTTGAAGATTTCTAGGCTGTGCGCCTTGGTCAATGGTTGTTTTGATACCAGACGCAGTCTCTGGCGAAACGTCAGAGAACTTCAAGCCTCAAGACCACGGCCTACAGCCCGCAAATCATCTTCAAGATCATCATAATTCAGCTTATGTAATCTTCAGCAAAGATGTAAGAAAATAAAAAATACAAAAGGCAAAAAAAAAAGACATATCAAATTAACTGCAGGGACTATATTAACGATTGCATAGAAAACAAAGAAAAGCAGTAATAAACATGAGGAAATCATGAAATTGGTGGTGGCAAACTGTTTGTTATAAGATTATAAATTTGAGGAACCAACTAAACTACTGAAATATTTGGAGAGATCAAGAGAATTATAATATTGGGAAATATGCACACATAGAAGAACAAGAATAACACCATGAATTTGAAGTTCCCAGATAGCAACGTGATTTTGAAATCCAATCAATTCACACCAGGTATAATGAGAATGCTGGAGTTAAGGGCACATTTCTAACAGCAGAATTTAGTCAAAAATGCAGATGCAACATTATTATGTGTGAGGTGAGAATTTACTTCCATGTGTCACTTCCAATTTCTATCATAAAAATGTTAAATTTCATTAAATTTTGGGAATACTTTATTACATTTAGCCCATTTAATTATTAAGCTGGTTGATTCTGAGCACATTTCAGACAAGTGTTTTTGTATCAGTTATTAAATATTTATGTATGACTAATAATTATATCTGATATAAAATAAAATTAAATAATGAGTACACTACTGGAATATAAAGCATTAACTTAAGACGAAAATATTACAACTCACTTAAATCTCTTTAATTTAAATAACTAGCCATAGGAAAACTCTAAATAATTTACAGATCACGGTGAATTAATAATAATAATAATAATAATAATAATAATAATAATAATAATAATAATAATAACAGCAGCAGCGGTAAAAATAAATATCGTGTACAATTTAGGTTTATGCTTAGTTGGGTCTTGTTATATCTCAAGATGTTCCTGATTCCCCAGCACTGTTTATGAGTTGCCCTGCCTGTGTTGTTTTTTTTTAGAAAACAAAATCAATCTACTCTGTTGAAGAAATTTACCACTCCTTCTGCTGTAACTAAATCATTATGTCATGACGCGGAGCAATGGGTCAAAAGTTTGTTCGAGCCCCATGGAGGAAGATTTTGCAAGAATTTTTGACAAGCATGGGGTCTGTAATCATTCAGCAACACAAGATATTAGGATAGTTGCCATAAGTGGATAATCCAGGTTGAGAAAACGAGATACAATATCCGTGGGTTTCCAAATGATGAAAACGTATCATCCCTATAATGGCTGGATGTGACGCATGTGGATTTAATGTCAGCAACTTGCTAGTATGCATATGGTCTGCTAGGCATGACCTGCCATGGAGTTCAGTTTTTAGTTTTTTGTACGTTTGGATATCTTCTACTATATTATGAACTATTAGTCTTTTCATGAATGTCAACATTTCTTTATTTATTCAACCTACTTATAAGAAAAGAAGGTGTCTGTGTTACTTGTGATTTAATTTTATATCTAGAATTCTAGTTGCTAATAATAATACATAAATCATAGTGACTTTAATCCATATAATTTTTTTAAAATTCTGTCCTATCGATCAATCCACTTACTTAAACACGTTGAAAAGAATCAAAGACTATTTGCTTCACAGCTGTGATACTACAAATAAATACTCAGGTTATAGTAGAGCAAATGGGTACATCAAGCACAAAACTTAACTGAAAGCTTCTGCATCAGAGAGAGAATGGTCACGAAGAGATGAGAATGGTGTACAGTTGATTGCAATTCCGTACAGTTTAGTTTAGTGTCTTGTAGATCATAATATACTACTTGCTCTCACAGCTTTTATTTGTAATTTTTTTATAGATTTATATCCTTTTAATTCTGCTTCCATGTAATTTAGGTTGTTGTAAACAACATTTTGGGTCTATGAGTGTATTTTCTTGCATATGAGATTTGATAAAATAGGTTGCATTATATATATATATATATATATATATATATATATATATATATAGCAATATAAGTAAAAAGTAAAGTAAAGTATTCCCAACACAGGCCTCAAAAGTCCTTCGGGTAGTTGGAGGTTAAGGCTCCCACTTTTTTCTGAACAATCGGCACTTGATGTCAGCCGGGTTGTCAGCCCTACGTGACGGCACCCTTTACACCCAGAACAAGCGTCTGGTACTCATTTCCGTTAGAGGCTGGATCGACCCCAGGGCCATAGTGCCGCCAGAAAGTTTGGGTCAGTTTAAAAATTCTGACCCCCACCGGGACTTGAACCCTCGACCTTCTGGCTTGTAGCGCAGTGCCTTAACCATTATACTATGGCGTGCCCCAGTAATATGAGTAAATAAAGAAATTTTGGAAAGACCACTTGAGCAATGGATCGAGACTGTAGATCTAATAGATGGAAAAGGCAATGAGAAAAATAGAAATAAACAATTGACCAAATACATACATATGTACTACCCAATTAATTCATAAAATGTAAAGGAAGAAGTTAAGGAGTACTGAAAAGAGACCAGATTTGGCAGGTCAGATAGTAACAACAAATAAATCAGAGAGAGAAACAAATCAAGGTTTATGGAGTATGGGAAACATATTCTCCTTATTGGTGGATGTGTTAGTTCAAATATGAAGTGACAAAGGAGAGCGAAGTATCAATCAGCCACCCATGCTTAAAAATTAAGATTCATGTAGTGTTTTCGCTACAACTTGGAGAGGGTAGTGCCATATGTTGTTGGCCTCGGTCTGATATCTAATATAATCTATAGTTTTAATGGAAGTGTTCTGCATGTCACTGCTCCAGTGTAATGGTAACAATTTGGTCTTGCATTTATCAAGTTGTGCATTCAAACAGTAAGTAGTGTATTTTTTAAGAGAATGAAATATAATTTTTGTTTCCTTTATGACTGTTTTAACAATCAACATCGGGTAAAAAGGAAGAAAATAAAGATTTTACTCTCGCAGAAAGTATGTGTAATGGCATAAAAAAACTACCAGATGTTTTGGAAAATTAAAACTAACAAAAAGTAAAAATAAAGTTACAAATCAATATTTACTCCAACATGATCGCAGTTTGTAATTTAGTGCACATAGAATTGCATAATCCTTTCTAATGGTGTCTACTCTCAGCTATGCCACACCAGGCATCTTGGAAGAGCTTCCATAAATCATTTTGCAGGGGGATTAGGCAAATTATTCCACATACACTTCTTTACTTCTGCCCACATATTCTCAAATGGGTTCAAATCCGGAGAGCAATGAGGTCAGTTCTATATCCTCTCCCCTCAGAATTAATTTCTAATCAATTGAGAAATTAAAGGTTTACTTTAGGATATAACAACCTTACATAAAAAACATGTGTAACTTTCTACCTTTGATATTTGTGCTTATTAAATTGTACACTAATGTAATGGTCTGTGCCCAATATGAGATATCTGCCTACAACTGACACGGATACTCTACTACTCTGGGCACAAATGGCAGCGTATCTGTGGTCAAATCAAGTTCCATATTGACAGTAAACAAAACTGAATTAATTCTTTGTAGTACAAGAGGTAATTCATCACAAAATATTACTCTTTCCCAATTACAATCACAATTTTCTACTGCAAAAACTAAATGGACTTCTATGTGCTCTTCTTACAAACCTCCATAAGAGTGGCTCCTGCTAAACATTCACATAAGAGTGACATGTGCTACTCTTTTTAAACTTCCCTAGGAATGGCACGTCAACATCTCAAATTAGCAGCCCTTAAAATGATTTCTCATGGTTTGAATATGACCTAAAAAATTAACGACACTCTTCTACATGGCAGAGGAATGAAAGTGATTCCTTCCAACTTCTGTTGCTAATCCAATATTCTGTAGTGCTGCTGAAATTTTCTTTCATCGCCCAGTTATGTGGTTTCAAAATTCTCAAATACTAATAATTTTACACTCATCTTCATGCTGTCCTTACTGACATGTGTAAATACCTAGCTGTCTTGGATGCCAAATAATCAAAATGAATCAGAATATATATCATACTTTTTTATTTTTTACTCATTATTCTGTGCAGCTATGTTAAATTAAGTCTACAGTAGAAATGACAATGTTGTTTTTATCAAACAGTCTTAATCTTTATTTATGTCTTAATGTAATGGAACACATTCACTATGATAAAAATGTATACTTTAGAATTGAAAAGTTATATACAACACCTGTTTTTTTCTGTTTTTATTTAACAGAAGCCTTTGACAAAACCAAAATAGAAGATACAATAGGAATCTCGGAAGAGAAAGAAATTTCAAGCCAGTAATAAATTTGATAAAGGATATAAATAGAATTACTGAAACAAACATTTCTATAAATGGGAAACTTACGGAAGGAATTAAGTGTACAAAAGGAATAAAACAAGAAGATTCTCTAAGACATTTATTGTTTAATCTGATAATATATAAAATTATATAAGAGGTAAAGTGCCTACCAGATTACCAAATGGGAAATAAAAAATTTAACATGTTATGCTGATGACGCTGTTCTGATTGCCATAACAGAGGACGAACTCCAATGATTACTTCATTGATTCGTGACAACAGCAGAAAAATTAAATATGGACATCTCTACAAATATAACAAAATGTATGTGTATATCTATAAGATGCAAATTATACAACAAGTTATGGATTTTAAATATCTTGGGATACACATATCTAGCTCTAGTATATTCATTGATGAAGTAAGATCTCAGGTTTTCAAAGCATCAAGAATATCAGGATACTTAAGAGATGTTATATGGAAAAACAAATATTTAAACAGAGAAAGTAAAGAAAAAGTTTATAAAACATGCGTATGACCTGTGGATACAAGAGCAGATACTAAACAACTCATAAGAACAGCAGATTTGACAGAGTTAGAAACTATGATGTGAGGGAGGAATGCAATATCATAGATGTTAAGATATTTGTTACAACAAGGAAAAGGGAATGGAATGCTCACGTGGACAGAGGCTCATTAAAGTAGTGAAGAACTTACATCCTGGAGCAAAGAGAGAAATGGGCAGACCCCTCAAGAGATGAATTAACATGTAATCATCATTGACATAGTGTGTGTGTAAATAAACAGGCATATGTCTATAGAAAAAGAAGAAAAGTATATTTTTAGTGTATAGTTAATAAGACATATATGAAGATACTGAATTCAAAGTTTAAAAAAATATAGTTTATAATCTTCACTTGAGTTATTTATTTTCTATAGATATGTACTGAGAATAATTGGAGTGTTATGTATCAAACAGCTATGCACCATTATACAATTTTCGAAAGAAAAAAAAAAATGTTAAAAAGTTTAAGTCATTCTTTACTATTTATTGTAGCGCCAAACTAACAATACTGGATATTGCAAGTTATAACCTCATATTCATAATGAAAAATCTCGCACGTGGTTTGTTTGTAGACCCATGTTTACTGGAACTTTTTGCTTCTAACACCATATACTTTCAACCTGTATACAGTCACACATGCAACATGTGAAAATATAAATTTGAATGTGTGTGTCTTAAAGTGATTTTAGAAAAGAAATGGGAATATAATGGTACTGTACATCAACTATATGTAGACTTCAAAAAAGCATATGATTCAATTAAGAGGGAGAAGTTATATAGTATCCTACTGGAGTTTGGAATTCCTAAAAAGTTAGTTAGACTTATACGAATGTGTCTAAATGACTCAACTGGTAGGGTGCGTGTAGGCAAACAGTTTTCAGACACTTTTGAAATCCAGAATGGGTTAAAGCAAGGAGATGCACTATCTCCTCTACTATTTAATTTTGTACTAGAGCATGCCATTAAATCTTTAGAGAATGAGGAAGGCTTACAACTCAATGGTATTAATAAGCTGTTAGTTTATGCTGATGATGTAGTACTACTGGCCGATAGCGAGGAGATACTAAAGGCCAACAACGCACACACTATTGAGTAACACTAAGAAATTAGGACTGGAAGTAAATATCAGTAAAACTAAATATATGGTCACACGTAGAAATAAATTATATAATGGAAATGGACAGCTAATGACAAATGAGGGAAATTTTGAGGAATTGGCTGAATTCAAATACCTAGGAACAATAATCACAAATAGGAATGAGATGCACAAAGAAATTAAACATAGGCTCAATTCTGGAAATGCATGCTATTATGCATTGCAGAGACTTTTGATGTCCAAACTCCTTTCAAAAAACGTTAAGCTGAAAATATATAAAACTATTGTTCTACCAGTTATATTATATGGGTGCGAAACATGGACTCTTACTTTAAGGGAGGAAAGGAGATTACGAGTATTTGAGAATAAAGTTCTTAGGAAAATTTTTGGACCAAAGAGAGATGAACAGACAGGTGAATGGAGAAGACTACATAACAATGAACTACATGGTCTTTATAGGAAGCCAGATATAATAAGAACAGTTAAGTCCCATAGACTGCGATGGGCAGGACATGTTGCGCGTATGGGGAATGAAAGACGTGCATGGAAACTTCTTGTAGGAAAGCCAGAAGGAAAACGCCCAGTTGGTAGACCAAAAATGAGGTGGGAGAACAACATTAACTATGATTTGAGGGAAGTAGATTATGCAGGGAATGATTGGAAAGCATTAGCTCAGGATAGGGATGTATGGAGAGCTTATGTCCGTGCGGCCATGAACCTACGGGTTCGATAGTGCCAGTGAGTGAGTGAGTGTGTGAGTGAGTGAGTGAGTGAGTGAGTGAGTGAGTGAGTAAGTAAGTAAGTAAGTGTCTTAAAGTGATTGGTTAAATTAAATTTTAACACAGACACTAAGTCCTATACTGAATTTATTATTTAAGTGTCAATGTGTCAATAGGGACAGAGGGAATCTCGTTAATCCATTCACGTGTGTCACTAATTAGATGATGAGGCATCTGGCATAAATGTTCCCTTTACTGCCGCTCCCTATCTCAACAATTTTAACAATTAACCTTAACCAAACTAGTAAGCAGATTTATTTTAAAGCTAACTGATGTAACATCTCTTACTGTATAACATTCAAAATACTAAGAAATAGTTAAGTGTTTAATTTAAAGAGGTTGAATCATGGAAAATATAAGGTTAAGTGATCCAACTAGTGCATTAGAAGGTTAAGACTTCAACCTTTCCATACAATTAGGACAAGATGTCACCCACGTTATTAGTTCTACATAATGGTAACCATTACCCCCAGAGCAAATATCTGATACTCATTTAATTTAAAGGCTGAGCCAACACCAGGGTCATGATGCTGGTTTAGGCTGTTTAAATACACTGCCTCCATCAGGATTCAAACCACTGAACTCCTGTTGTATTAATGAACACCACATATCTGGTGAACTTAAAACATGAGACTTTCAGAGTTATGAAGGTAAAACTGAGTTCTAAAATATATCCCTGAACAGTGTCTTCTAATGTAAGGAGAGAAATATACAGTGGTGTGTTACAAGGTCACAGTTAGGAAATGCTGCAAAACAAAGAAACCAAAATACTGCTACTTTATTTACTGGTGAATAAGACAAACTTTTTAACTTAATTTTAAAAATGGATGCAACTCACATAACAAAGGTAAAGACTATCATCATCATTACACTCCCTTTTAACTTCCAATATCTTCGTAGGCAGTTAATTGTAAAATCAAATTGACATGTCTCTCATGTTATTTCTAGCATGTGTGAAGTGGGCAAGAATAAAGACCAAAGTTTTGAAATGCATGCAAAGGAAACTCACATAATATCATTACCATTTCAACAGAAATGATTCACAGACATGCAAAGTAGTCATCCAGTGTTAAGATAAAACATTTGAAGATCATCTTTCATGAAACACAAAATTGTAATAAAGAGGACAAGTGTATCTTATAGACTGGAAAATACTGTAAGTGGTTTTTCAACAGAACCACTTTATCTGCTGTTCAATGATTCATTCAGTTTAATTAAGTAGCAAAACCACACATCAAAATAATAGACGGTCTAATATTGCAAAAGTAAATATACAAAAAATCCTTACCTTTGTTATACGAGGGTCATACTGAAAGTCGTGAGCAACCCATTGTTAAAATTCAAATTTCAACAATGTAACAAAAACAACTGCAGGGTCGTAATCTACAGACTTTATACCACAACATTGCCATTTTGTGGCATCATAGCTTCTATCATGTGACCACACACAATGTTTCCAAAATGGCAGACATCAATGTTTCGTTTCAACAGCGCGCTGTCATTGAATTCCTTGTTAAAGAGGAACAATCTGCTGTTGATATTCACCAAAGACTTCAATGTGCTTACAGAGATGCCTGCATGGGTGCCAGCAGTGTTAGGAGATGGGTGGAACATTTTAAATATGGGAACACGAGTATCAAAGATGAGCCTCGTAGCGGTCGCCCACGCTCTGCCTCCACGGATTGCAACAAGGAAACAGTTGATGCGCTCATTAGAGAAGACAGGCGTATCACAGTGAATGAAATCACTACAAAACTTGCAGTAGGACACAGTGCAGTGCAAGAAATGATTCACAGCTTAGGTTACGGTAAAGTTAGTGCCCGTTGGGTTCCACGTTTATTGAGTGAAGACCACAAACTTCAGAGAACCATCACCCATTCAGAGATTTCGAAATGAAGGTGATGATTTTTTGACGAGTATTGTGACAGGTAACGAAAACTGGTTTCATCGCTACGAGCCTGAAACAAAATACCAGAGTATGGAATGGCACCACTTGAAATCGCTATCAAAGAAAAAAGCGAAGAGAGTGCAATCTCTTGGGAAAGTTATGGGCAGCGTCTTTCGGGAATGCTCAAGGTTGCATTCTGGTTGAATTTCTTGAACCTGGACAAACCATAAATGCTACCCGCTATATCCAGACGACAAACGCCCTGGAAGGAAGATCATTCTGCAACACGATAACGCGCGTCCTCACACTGCTCATGCCACTGTGGAGAAGATCAGGACATTTGGGTGGGAAACTCTTCCACATCCTCCCTATGAGTCTCGATTTGGCACCCTCCGACTACCATCTTTTCGGTTCTGTGAAGGAGCAGATGAGAGGCCAACGCTACGAGACGCTGGAGGATATTCGGAAAGCAGTGCGTCAGTGTCTTCGAGCAGCTGGAACGGACTTCTATCATAAGGGAATTTTCAAGCTTGTAGAACGCTGGACAAAATGTGTGCAAAGAAATGGAGACTATGTTGAAAAGTAGTACAAAGGTCTGTAGATTAACATGGTGTACTTGGTTTGGCTAAAATAAATATTATGATTGTTTAAAAAAATGTTGCTCATGACTTTCAGTATGACCCTCGTAGTTTTCACAATACGTACTAATTGTTCTGTGATTGGTACCTCTTGTTTAATATCATCAGTTTCCTTTTTTACAGCAAATGCAGCAACCTGTGAACAAAGTTAAATATCAAACTTTACAACAATAGTTACAGGGTGTCTGTAGACTCAGTATCTTGAGAAATATAAACGAGAGCCATAAATTCATACACAGGCATCACAACATAGTGTGACTTTCTTAATGTCACAAAGTATTCTTAATAAATTCCTGACATTATCTCCTGGCATTGGCAGAACTGTAACACACTCCAGGGTGCACCTTCCTGGGCAGAGGTGAATTAATTAGATCCTGCCCAAATTCAAATATACCAATAAATAAAATTCAGAAGGGGCCAGCGTTCCATTTCTTTTTGATCAGGATATCGATCCAGTGGAATATTTTCACCTTTTTTTTTAATTCTTGATATAACGAAGGATACCTAAATTCACGGCCAGGCAAACAAAAATTAACACCCTTAACTAAAAGAGCTAGAATTGCATCATGGTCTCCCCCGAAAGTTTCCGATATAAAACTGTTTTTCCGCATGGTATTAAACATGGGGCTTCATCTCAGTCCTGATAACAAGAACTATTTTTCCAGAAGCTAGGTAGAAAAATTTCCCTTTTTTTGGCGATGTGTTTCGAAGAGACAAATTTCTCCTCGTTTTGGAATTTACATTTTGCCCATGATGAAGGTAACAATAAGTTAGGTAAAGAGAAATTGATGCCGCATGTGATGGAAAAAATGTGGCACAAGCGTTCTCTCTTCTACTCACCAGGACCTTCCACTTCTGTCGATGAAAGCACAATCAGGTTCAAGTGGAGACTACAACCCAAATAAACCAGCCAACATTTGGAATGAAAGTATTTTCACTCTCAGGCAGTTCTGTATAATTTCCAGCCCTACATGGGAAAAATTCGATCAGATTCTGATCTCCTCAAAACCACCCAAGTTGTAAAGGACTGAACCTCATCCCTCCTACAGACCTACCTCAGGGTTTCCATATTCATAATGACAGGTGATATACTTCACCTGAATTAGCAGATGAATTATGGAAGATGAATATGGTTACAACAGATACAGTACTGAGCAACAAAAAAAATATGCCAAATTCCCTACAGCCAAATAAAATAAAAAGATGAAAAAAGAGGGAAGTAATTAGTTTTAGAAAACAAGAAAAACTGGCTCTCACATCGAGGGATAGAAGAATTGTAACTCTTCTGAGTACTTATCATAAATGAGATAAAAATGAGATGACACCTGTACCTTCAAAGTATCCTTATCAAGCAGCAACAGTGAATCCAAATTTAGTCTTGGACTACACCAAGCACATGATAGGATACATAATTGCATTGCACAGTACCAGTTTGTAGATGCACTCATAAATGGTACATGAATTTTTTTTTTTGTTTCTTGTAGGTGTCTACTGTAAATTCATACAAGGGTCATTTCATAAGTTATGGCATCTACTTTTATCAGCCAATAAAGCTGCTGGAAACAAAATTCAGTATATACAAGTGACAGTCACAATGGTGGTACAGGAGGATATGGGTGAGGGACATTGAAAGATACATAAATAGAAATCATTGATTTACTTCTATTACATGTGAAGAAAAATATGTTCATTTAACCCACAACTAACACCCTTTAAAATAATCCCCCAAGGCTTACATTTTTGCCAATGATGAGGAAGGTGCTGAATACTATTAGCTGTTTGTGATGTGTCTACGTGCACCATTCTTCGTTGAAACACTGTTAAGATATCCTCCTTGCTTGTAAACTGCTTCACATGCCGCAGCATCTTCAATTAAAATTTTGAAGTGTGTTAGCTGTGGGTTATGAGTTTCTTTTTTCCTCACATGTAATAGAAGTAATACAATGATTCCTATTTATGCACCTTTCAATTTCCCTTACCCATATCCTCCTGTATCTGGATCCCAGTTATGTATTACCTTTGTGAAGGGCATTCCAATGACTTGTATATACTGAATTTTGTTTGTTGCAGCTTTATTGACTGATAAAATATAGTTGCCATGACTTATGATATGACCCTTGTATTTGTTGCACACCATGCACCTAAAACAGATACAATAAGACCCCTGTATCACACAAAAAATATAGAAAAAGCGCGTATCACATCTCTTGTTTCTGAACGCATGAGTACCCATAACCCCCACTAAGTATGGTAAGGGTAACACAATCACAAAGGCCCAACATTGAAAAGGTTAAATGGCTTACAACATTTCATGGGAAGAACACCAAAGCCATCTTGGGCAAATCCCTGTGTTGCATGCAGAACAAAAATTGAGAGGAACAAGACAATTTATTTCTGAGGACCTTGCGTGTCAAAACCTACTCTACATCAAGATGTGTTTCAAAATGTATCATACAAAGGAGAACTTTTAGGAACAAAACAAACTCTCCTATATTTCTTTACATCATAAAAAAAAAGAAACCATTAATACACATAATACAGTTATGAAGACTCTTCCTTATGAAGGTGCACTATTTACATAATAATAATTATTATTAATTTATTCATATTCCTATTATTTGGAGTATTTTGTGAAGAAACTTACTAATGTAGAGTGTATAAAAAATTTAAACTGGCCAGACAGACTTATGCCATTTCTGCAGTAATTTTATTTACGTAAAATAATAAAATGTCATTTTGAAGCATGTCAGTGATAGATATCTACAAAAAAAACAAGGTATATGATGTTTTCATAAGTAAATGCATGATTCAAGTAGCATTTATTAACATTTGTATGAAATTATTTTCAAATAGATCCTTTTGCCCTCGGCCAATAAAACTGTCATCCGAGAAGGGTTAAATATTTCAGACACCCTGCACATTTGATGCATAAGTGAGCTTGGACAGATCAACCAGTTACACAAGCACATCAAGATAATTTCAAATTATCAATCCATAAGAGGTACATATGAGAAAATGCTTCAATACAACACAATCCCATCAAATATTTTCAAACCTGTCAGAGGAGCATCAAGATCCAGAAGTAAATAATTCACTGCCATTGTCGAACCCAGAGGTTCAAGAACATGCAGACATACACACTCCATACAATGCCATCCTGAGCTAATTTTTGCTGTATAATTCATGTCCCTCACATATAATAATTTGTCAGTAAAATCTGTTATAATGCAACTGTCAGCAGAAGACATATTTGTTTTTGGGTTGTAAACAAATATTTCAAGGACATTTTTTAAAGTTATGGTAGTACTTAATTTTCCTAACAACCCACATCAAGCTCTTTTGTGTAAGAAAAGGAAAATACAAAGGAAGATTATGTTTTTATTTTGACTGTGCGGCAAGCAATGCATATCCTCCTTGTCTGGATTACACACACCTGACAAATTTTCCAATTCCTCTTCAAATTTTATTAAACTAGTTGCCTGTTCACAGAGGTAGTGGATTTTAAATGCCTTGGACTCAGGGGTGCTCATTCCAGACAAGCAGGATAAGCACCTTTTATCAAAATAAAAACATAACATTATCTTGTATTTCCCTTTTCTATACAGGGTGCTCTAAAATTCCCCTTACAAATTTCAAGGACTTGTAGAGGGGACAGAGTTGATAATACGTATTTAGTATTGGAAACCATGTCCGGAAACTTACTGTTTCCGTGCTACAGCCATTTGAAATCAAGCATTGAAGAACGTATGTCAATTGTCTCAACACGTAATAGCTTCGCGATTCGTCTAATAAAAAATTACCCTATCGAGCATTACAACACTTGGTGTTTTTTTTTTTCAAATATGTCAAATTTTTTCGAAATTTTGAACATTGCAATAATTGATTGTGTAGGGTGTATCCGGGATTATTAATGCAAGTCATGATTCAGTTTCGATTTTGTTTGCTTGGTTATTAATGAGTTGAATTGTAAAGTAAATGAAGTACTGTGTCACGCCTCATAAAAAATTACTTGTAAAAGTAGTCATGCTAAAAACATGTTGTCAAATGGTTGTAGCACAGAAACGGTAAGTTTCCGGACATCGTTTCCAAGCCCCCCTCTACAAGTCCTAGATGTTTGTAAGGGGAATTTTATAGCACACTGTATAAACGAGCTTTATGGTGAAAAATTGTCACTCTTTCGAAAAAGGTACTTTTTTTTATTCTGGCTTATCTCCTTTGACCTGTCTGGCATGGGTAACCTTTTCGGCAGCAATGCTACCGCAGCAAACTTACTCCCAATATTGATGACATAATAAGAGATCATCACAGTGTATTTAAAATAAACAGGTCCACAACAGATCACACTTTTAAGGTGAGAAAGATTTTAGAAAAGAAATAGGAATACAATGACACTCTCTGTCAACTATATGTATACTTCAAAAAGGCATATGATTCAATTAGAGGGAGAAGTTATTATGAAGTATCCTGATGGAGTTTGGAATTCCTAAAAAGTTATTATTTTTTTTTTTTTAAGATTTATTTAGCCTGGTGGAGTTAAGGCCATGTGGCCTTCTCTTCCACTCACCAGGACAAACATATATTACATAAGAATATAACAATCTTAATTAACTCTAATATTAAACACTAAGTAAAAATTTGATCAAAAGATAATATCTAATATACATATTACGATCTATAATACAACCAGTTAATATTAGTTAAAATTAAGACTAAAACTAATAATAAAATGTATACAAGCAAGACATATTAAATTGTCCCTGTCTAGTGTATATAAAAAACAGGAAAATAATGAGATATAGAAAACTAATTTTACGATTATACAATATTTAAAACAAAACAAATAAAAATATTTGTTATTCTTAATATTATTTACATAAATAATTAAATATATTAATATTGCTAAAAGAATACTATCAGTGAGGTGTATAAGTCAGTTTGTTATTAAATAATTCTTTAGTTTGTTTTTGAAGGATGTTATAGTTTGACAGTCTCTGACATAGGGTGGAAGGGAATTCCATGTTTTGGTAAGTGACACCGTAAAAGATAATGAATAATATACAGTGTGATGAGGCGGGTTATAAAGGACAATGTGCTTATGGGATCGAGTGTCAAGATTATGTGTGTCGGATAGTCTGATGAAGCGGCGTGATAAATAATTAGGCGATGATGTGTGAAGTATTTTATAGAGAAGGGATAGGGAATGGACAGTTCTACGATCTCTTAGACGAAACCACGATAATTGTTCCAGGGACGGTGTAACATGGTCAAATTTGCGAATACCACAAATAAAACGTGCGCAAGAATTATGAACACGTTGAAGTCTTTGAGTGGAAATAATATTTAAGTCTGTAAAAAGAGTGTCACAATAATCAAAATGGGGCATTGCAAGTGTTTCTACTAACATTTTCCTAAGGGCGAATGGCAAACAATTTCGTACACGATTTAATGTATGTATTATTGAGAAGACTGTTTTGCATGTATGGTTTATTTGTGTATTCCAATTTAAGTTTTTGTCAATAAATACTCCTAGAATTTTTACTGTCTCACTATAAGGGATTTGAACTCCGTTTAGTGACACATGCGAAACTGTGTTTAGGTTAATTGTAGATAATAGTCTCTGATGACCCATAATGATTTGATTGTGACTTTGTAGGATTTAATTGCAGTCCATATTTAACTGTCCAAGTCATTAGTGAGTCAAGATCCTCGTTAATTTTGGCAACAGCGTCATTTAGTGAATATTTGTCTGTGTGGATGTAGATTTGCATGTCGTCTGCAAATAAATTATGTTTGCAATGCTTTAGGGATTTAGATACGTCATTTATGTAGATTGAAAAAAGCAAAGGTCCAAGTACCGAACCCTGTGGAACCCCAGCTTTACGGAAGGACCAAGAAGAACATAATGTATGATTTCCTATAACAGATTGCTGGCGCTCATGAAGGTAGGAATTGAACCATTTCGTGGCACTATCAGAGAGTAAGAGGTTTTTAAGTTTATGCAACAATAAGTCCAAGTCTACCGTGTCGAATGCTTTACTAAAGTCCAGTAATGTAAGAATGGTAAGTTTTCGATTATCAGCAGCTTCGCGTATGTCTTCGCAAATATTTAGTAGAGCAGTATTTGTATTGTGTCCTGTCCTGAAGCCTGACTGAAATTGATCTAGAAGGTTGTAATCATTTAGGTATTCAGTCAGTTGTTTATGGACTAATCGTTCCAGAGCTTTTGAAAGAGTAGGTAAAATGCTAATGGGTCGAAAGTCGTTCGGGGTTGAGGGCGTTTTAACTTTAGGCAGTGGACGTACGAGGGCTTGTTTCCACAATGAGGGATATGTAGAAGTTTGTAGTGAGGAGTTAAAAATATGAGTTATAGTAGGTAGTATAGCTTCGATTATTTTATTCAGTAAAGTAATATTTATACGGTCAGTTCCTTCTGCTTTGGTTTTTATTCGCATGATGGCTTTCTTTACGTCGTAGTCTGTAACATATGAGAAGTGGAAATGTTCTCTGTCGGGTTGATTTGTCAGTGATAATTCATTTATTGTTTGTTCTTTATCCTTTGGAGTAGTAGTTATACCTGTGAAGTGATTATTGAGTGTGTCCAGGGAAACAGGTAATTTGTCTACCTGTGTTGTCTTTTCTCCCAATTCCCATTCTATTCAAGTTTTTCCAGATTTCTGAAGTATTGGTATTTGTTAGGTTGTATAAATGTCTAAGTTTGGCGTTTCTTATAGCTTGATTTGTCTTGTTACGTAACTGTTTATATTGAGTGAGACTTGTGTCTGTTTTGTTGAGTCTATATTTCTTATGTGCTGCGTCTCTATCAGTCATCAAGTTACGAATTGAAAGAGTCATCCAGGGTGCAGGGCGTCGTTTCACGAGTTTAGTTTTTGGTTGGGGCATGTCTGTTGTATAATTGTAGTATAAAGTCATTTAGTGTCTCAACTTTTTCATCTACAGAATGCAGCGTCCATATTGAATGCCACGGCATCTGCATAGCTTCTTCAATTAGGGTTGCATTGTCTATATGTTTTAAGTCTCTATACGTAATAGTCTTTCGAGTCGGTTTAGGGCACTGCAGTGAATATGCTAAGAATATAATATCATGTGCTGATATTCCCGGGGCTGGCAGTTGCCCGTGAGTAAGTACTACTCTGTCTGGATTATTAGTTGCAATTAAGTCAAGTAACGTCTCAGAGTGATGAGTGTGATGTGTGAGGTCGTAGGGGTAGGAGTGTCATATCACAAGCCTGGAACGTAGCCATCAGTTGTTGTGTATGTCTGTTATCAGTGTCTAGTATATTTATATTAAAGTCGCCCATAACGATAACGTGTTCATATTGTATTCGCGCGTTTTGTAAAGTGGACTCAATTTCAGCGATGGCTTTTATTTTAGGAGGTTGGTATACTACACAGAGAAGACATTTTTTGAAACTGACAAATATTTCTATGAACATAATTTCGGCAGATGGTTCGTTATTAGATAGATACACAATTTTAGGAGTAAGGTCTGTTCTAACGAAGGCTCCAATACCGCCCCCGCGACTGTAAACACGATCGTGTCTAAGAAAAGTATAACCATCCATGTCAATTAAAGAAGAGGTAATGGTGGGATTTAGCCACGTTTCGGATATGAGAAGAGCATGAATATTTAAAGAGAAGAAAATAGTTCTGATCTCATCTATATGTGCAGTAATACTCTGAGCATTGAAATGGGCTACCTGCAAGGAAGTAGGGTATGTGGACAAAGCTATTTCTAAAGCATTCCTTGAAGTAGTGGGGTCGAGAAGGGGAGTGGGAAGGTTATTGTCCTGTAGCCTGTCAAAGACTGTCAAAGGAAAATCATCATTTAAACGAAAAATGGTCGTAAAATATTTCAACAAACTTACAAACTAAACTTGGTATCACGTCACTAAGAATATCTTAATTTTATGTACTATTAATAAAATGTTTAAAGTGATAACTGTCGGTTATTCACTGGCCGTGTTTGCACTAATTATATTTCTGAGGCCCGGAGAATGATTCAATTGTGTGTAAATGGCAAAAAAGAGTAGAGTACTGCATG
The DNA here is from genome assembly GCA_030220185.1 of Diploptera punctata. Classification (NCBI taxonomy): domain Eukaryota; kingdom Metazoa; phylum Arthropoda; class Insecta; order Blattodea; family Blaberidae; genus Diploptera; species Diploptera punctata. The sequence goes on from JASPKZ010009115.1 coordinate 58,622, forward strand.
TGGAAATGGATACTTTTGATATTCACAATGGGTTAAAGCAAGGAGATGCACTATCTCCTCTACTATTTAATGTGTACTAGAGCATGCCTTTAATTCTTTATAGGATGAATAAGGTCTAAAACTCAATGGTGTTAATAAGCCGTTAGTTTATGCTGATGAATGTATTACTATGCGATAGCAGGGAGGTACTAAGGATCAACACACGAGCACACGCACGATTACACATACATACACATACATACACACACATAAACACACACATAAACACACACATAAACATACACAGAACACACACACAGAAGACATACACAGAACACAAACACAGAACACAAACACAGAACACATAAACACACACACACAAAAACCGCCAACACAAAAACACATGAACATACAAAATAAAACACACAAACATGAAAAACAAAACACACATAAACACACAAACACAAAAGCACACAAGAACACAGAAAACCACATAAACACAAAAAAAACACAAACATAAAAACACACAAACATAAAAACACACAAAACACAAACACAAAAAAACACAAAAAACACAAGCCTCGCAAAAACAAACAAAAAACACAAACGTGCACAAAAACACAAAATACACAAACACACAGAAAACACAAACACACACAAAACACAAACACACAAAAAATGATAAACACGCAAAAACACACAAATACACATCAACAAAAGAACACAAATACACAAAATTACACAAACAGACAAAATGCACAAACACAAAAAAACATTCAAACACAAATACACCAACACACTCAAACACACAAAAAAACACAAATAGACAAAACACAAAAACACAAACAAATACAAACAACCAAAAAACAAACGCATAGACAAACACACAACACACAAAAATACATAAACACAAAAACACACAAATACAATCAAAAACAAAACACAAAAAAAAACAAAAAAACAAAAAAGACACAAAAATATTTAAAAAACACAAACACGCAATAACACAAACACACGCAAAAACGTGAATGTTTAAGTAACTTCTTCAAGTTGTCGGCAGAATCGATTTTACCAACAATCACAATTAATTACACACCCTATTTAAATAAATGACCTTCATTTTGTTAGGATAGTGTTAGTGTACACTTCAGAAAATAATATGCACGTAATATATTTTCTTAGATTAGCATGGGAGAAGTTAGGGTATATCCATTTCTAATTAACATTTAGGAATTTATTGCACAGGATGGTCATATCAATTTTATAGCTACGAGGTTCCATCTAGCGATAACTCTATAAACGTTTTGTATAGGACTTCATAGATATGTGGTTCCATCTAGTGTCAACTCTTTTAACATATGCACCTGTGACTGTTATTCTGTAGGTTTTACAAAACTTACAGTGGAAATCAAACTATAGTTTTTCCAAATTTCTTTATGAGCAATTAACTCAATTGCTATCTATTGGTTGTTTTCCTAACAGGAAATGGTGCTCCAATTCTCATGAAGTAATTCAAAATAATGCAAATAGAACATTTTAATGAAAACCCTCTTGGTGAAAATATAATTCAAGTGTTAAGCGTGTCTACCCAAGATACATTTCACTTTCCACAATTTATGTAACAAATAAATAAGTTCACTAAGCAAAACTTAACTGTCTGTTATTTCAAGTATTTTTTATCCTTCACGACTTTCAGCTCTAAGCAACATTAAGCGCAGGATTCTATAGCAGAGATTATGGTTACCTAAATCATCCCGGGGTGATATTTTGCCTTTATCTATTGAAGAAAAATGGTTAAATGTCTCTAATGGTTAATTTTCATTGAAATATTTAGAGATTCATAGAAAGTTGTTTCTTTCTCCTTTCACAAACAGAACTGAAATTCTGGTTTTTGTGTTTCTAGCATTTCTGCTTATGGTAAATAACTCACTGGCTCTATCGAACCCGTATATTCACGCCCGCACGGACATGAGCTCTCCATACATCCCTATCCTGAGCTAATGCCTTCCAATCATCCCAGTATAAATTACTTTGCTGAAATCATGGATAATGTTATTCTCCCAACCCATTCTTGGTATACCTATTGGGCGTTTTCCCTCTGGTTTTCCTACAAGAAGCTTCCATGCATGTCTTTCATTACCACATGTGCCACATGTCCTGCCCATCAGTCTATGAGACTTAACAACTGTTCTTATTACATCTGGCTTCCTATACACCCCATGTAGCTCAGTATTATGTAGTTGTCTTCCTTCACCCGTCTGTTAATCTCTTTTTGGCCCACAATTGTTCCTAAGAACTATCTGCTTATGGTGGTTATATATATCTTAAATGTACTTATGTTAATGGACAAACCCATGTTTCATTAATTGCATCCAAGTCTAGAATAGCTCCCATAATGCAACAGATTCTGCCTCATCTGAAACTTTGCGCAGCAGACTTCCTTGCTTGGATATTAAGTAAAGTTCTTAAATCACTTCAATTGAAAAATATTGATTCTATTTATTTATGGAGTGATTCAATGATAGTCCTTCATTGGCCAAATAAAACCTATTATAAACTTAATGTTAATATCCCTAGTGCCCCACTACTATATAATGTCCTAACATTCGATGTTCGTAGGAACATGACCCTATGTTTCAGCCTTTGGCATGGATTCTCTGAAGTAGTCCTTGCCCAGAAAACTGTATGGGGGGGACTATTTTACCTCTGGAATATTTTATCCCAGTGGAACCCTTCCATTTCTTGATGGTTGTACTTTTACGGTGAAAAATCATTATTCTTTCGACCAAGCTACAATCTTTTCATCTGGCTTATCGCATTTGATGCATCACGTAAGCATACCCCTTTTGGCAGCAATGTTACCACTGGCATAGCTCTCTACTAAGCAGATTTACTCCCTATACTGATGACATAATAGATCAAAGTGGATTTGGAAGAAATAGGTCTACAACAGATAGATTTTTAATATGAGACAGATTTTATAAAAGAACTAGGAATATAATGGTACCGAACATTAACTATACACAGACTTCAAAAATGCACACGATTCAATTAAGAGAGGAAGTTATATAGTATCCTGCTGGAGTTCAGAATTCCTAAAAAGTTAGACTTATTTGAATGTGTCTAAATGGCACAAAGAATATGGTGGGTGTGTGTGTGTGTGTGTGTGGGTGTGTGTGTGTGTGGGTGTGTGTGTGTGTAGGTGTGTGTGTGTGTGTTCGTGTGTGTGTGTGTGTGTTCGTGTGTGTGTGTGTGTTCGTGTGTGTGTGGTGTGTGTGTTCGTGTGTGTGTGTTTCTGTGTGTTTTTTGTCGTGTGTGTTTGTTGTTTCGTGTGTGTTTTGTGTGCGTGTGCGTGTGCGTGTGCGTGTGCGTGTGCGTTCGTGCGTGTGCGTGTGCGTGTGCGTGTGTGTGTGTGTGTGTGTGTGTGTGTGTGTTCGTGTGTGTGTGTTCCCGTGTGTGTGTGTTTCGTGTGTGTGTTGTGTGTGTGTGTGTGTGTGTGTGTGTGTGTTCGTGTGTGTGTGTGTGTTCGTGTGTGTGTGTGTTGTGTGTGTGTGCGTTGTGTGTGCGTGTGTCGTGCGTGTGTGCGTGCCTGTGTGCGTGTGTGCGTGTGTGCGTTCGTGCGTGCGTACGTGCGTGCGTGCGTATGTGCGTGTGTGGAAAATCAGTTTTCGGATACTTTTGAAATTCACAATGGGTTAAAGAATGGAGATGCACTATCTCCTCTACTATTCAATTTGAACTAGAGCTTGCCATCAAATCTTTACAGGATGAAGAAGGCCTACACTCAATGGTAATAAGCTGTTAGTTTATGCTGATGATGTTGCATTATTGATCAATAGCAAGCAGATACTAAGGGCCAACACGAACACTCTATAGAGTAACACTGAGATATTGAAACAGAAAGTAAATATAAAAAAACTAAATATATGTTCACACATAGAAATACATTATATAATATAAACGGTCACTTAGTGATGAATGAGGGAAATCTTGAAGAAATGGTTGAATCCAAATACCTAGGAACAATAATTACAAATAGGAATGAGATGCACAAAGAAATTAAACATAGACTCAATTCTAGAAATGCACACCATTATGCATTACAGGGACTCTTGTCATCCGAATCTCTCAAAGAATATTAAACTGAAAATTTATAAAACTATTATTCTCCAGATATATTATATGGACTCTTACATTAAGGGAAGACCTACTTTCTCTCTATGGGTGACATAACCATCACATGTGGTGCCTACTACTAAACGGTTACAACTAGTTTATTGTACTCCAATACAAGAGACCAGCCTTTCTGCTAAATATTGGAGTGCAAGAGAGTGAATGATTTCATTATCAAGTGCTCAACATTAGACACCAACCAACCAACATTAAGGGAAGAGAATAAAGAGAGATGAACAAACAGGAGAATGGAGCAGACTGCATAACAGTGAGCTATATGATGTTTGTAGGAAACTTAATAAGAACATCTTGTAGATAAGAGGAACAGGACATGTGGCATAAAAGGGGATTGAAATAGGGGCATGGAAGCTTCATGTAGGAAAACCAGAGGGAAAATGTCCAGTTGATAGACCAGGAATAAGGTGTGAGAATAACCTCAAACATGATTTGAGGGAAGCAGATTATATACAGGGATGATTGGGTCAGCATAAGGATATATGGAGAGCTTATGTCTGTGCAGACATAAACCTACATGCTAGATAGTTTCAGTTAGTTAGTTATAAACTTCATCTTTTTGTTGCAAATAGAGTTTCTGAAATTCAAGAAACTACTAATATAAAATGTTAAAGAGACATTTTCCTACTAATGGCAATCCTGCTGATTATTTTTCACAATAAGTTACATTCTGTTGATTTCTAGTGGTATGGTCCATAGTTCTCATATGAAGATTTAATAAATCTTACATTATTCTAATGTAATCATACTGGCTTACCTCAAGTCAAAAGGGAAGCTAATTTTATTTATATATTTTATCCGATGGAGTTAACACCGTAAGGTCTTCTCTTCTACTTCACCAGGTTAAATTATACATTAAATAAGAATTATGATTAATGATACATAATAGATACAGACTAAACAATATAAAGTTGACAAGGGTAAGAAAGATAATAATAATAATAATAATAATATACACTAAAACTTGCTCAAAGAGGAATTGCATGGGACCAAATTTTTTTTCCACATTGGACATAATCCGCATTATAAAAAAAACTAAAACTTATTAATAATCTTAGATTATAGAGTACCGAATATGTCTTTTTATGTACCTTGGATTAATTGTAGTTTCACTGCCATTGAAAAGTGAAATACAGTATGTATGAGCGACTTAGTCGGTAATGCGCAAAAAAAAAACAGTCCCATTTTGTCAGCGTTAAAAATTTTTTCTTAGGCGTGTATCCTGAAATTCAAGTATGCAGTTTTGGTTTTCACTACTTAACTACACTTTCGTCCACATTCTCTGATTCCCCACAAATTTCATTCCACACTACATTGTGTCATCTTTTAAAACTGTCCAGCCAACCTGAAGATTCCTTGAAATCGTTACTTCCTTAGGGATTTAACAAGAGCTGGAGCATCGGTCCGGAAATGTTCGGAGATTTATCTTCAATCACTTTCACTTTTTCGCTTAATGAGAATATGATTCAGCCATCTTTATTCCGTAAATTCAGAATGCTACCTGTGAAAGATAGGTCTCAGAACTTAACTACATTAAGATTTTACAGCGCAATTGTTATTTGCAAGACAGGTATCTGTCTAATGGGTGTGCAATTAGGCCGAATCTATACAGTAAAAGATCATTATTCGTGGGGATATGTTCCGCAAATATGCCCTGAATACAGAAACCGCAAATACGGAATGGTAATTTGTATGGGTATGTAAGGGATACGTTCCATGGTTACAGAATATAATAAAAAATTATCAAAATAAAATTAATTAATTAATTAGAGATTTTGAACAATTTCTATTAATTATTACTGTCAGGTTTAGGGAAGGACTGTAAAAAGAACTTAGTAATTTTTTCCTATTTTGCCGCCCGAGACCAGATAGATCACATCTTAGTGGACAAACGCTGACACAGTAGTATCATCGATGTTAGATCAGTTAGAAGGACAAGGCTGCAATTTCAATCATCATCTGGTCAGGGTAAAAATCAGACAATGGACATTGCTAATGACAGGAACAAACGCTAAAGATGATTTTGTAAAATTTGATTTAAAAAACTTGAAAAATGATGAAATGCGGCAAGAATACCAAATTAAAATTGCTAATAGATTTGAAGTACTGAAATCTTCAGATGACAATGTGGCAAACGAAGAAGAAGCTGATATAAATAAAGAATGGGAGGCTATAAGAGATACTATTAATTTGTCAGCATCAGAAAGCATTGGTTATTTAAAAAAAAGAGGTAAATCAAGAAATGGTTTGATGAGGAATGTGCCGACATTGTAAAGAAAAGAAAGCTAGCAAAAATGAAATGGTTACACGAGCCAAATGAGTTAAATTTGGAGCAATTGGGCAGTGTTAAACCGGAAACCACGAGGTTACTAAAGAGTAAAAAGAGGGAATATCTGAGAGAGAAGATTAACGACCTTGAAATGAATGGCAAAAATGGGAACATTAGAGAATTATATCAGGGACTTAGGATAGAGAAGAAAGGGTTTTAGGCTTGAACAAACATAATTAGGGATGAAAATGGGGATATGATTGTAGATTCCAGGAGTATATTAAATAGATGGAAAAGTTACTTTAAAGAATTATTAATTGTACATACAGAACAGGTTACTGAAGAGGATAATTTACAGACAGCAGAAATGCTAGTCGCAGAACCAAATGCTTTAGAGGTTGAAATGGCGATTGAAAAATTGAAGATGTATAAAGCAACAGGTTCAGATAAGATCCCAGCAGAACTGATAAAATTAGGGGGAGAAAAATTGATGGACAAGATACGCCAGTTGCTAAATATAATTTGGGATAAAGAAGCTCTTCCAGATGAATGGAAAGAATTGGTTATCATACCAATTTATAAGAAAGGAGATAAAACTGATTGCAACAACTAAAGGGGCATCTCATTACTTTCAACTTCATACAAAATTCTACCAAATATATTAGTAAGCAGACTTACTCCTTATATTAATGAGATTCTAGGAGATCATCAATGTGGATTTAGAAGAAACAGATCTACAACAGATCAGATTTTTAGCTTAAGACAGATTTTTGAAAAGAAATGGGCATATAATTGTAGTGTACATCAACTGTACGTAGACTTCAAAAAGGCATATGATTCAATTAAGAGCATTATTTTGGAGAGTTAGTGATAATAGTGCTAATTTTGTTGGGGCAGCCAACCTATCTTTTTTTCTACCTCAGATATATTACCTGTATTGAACACTTTGCTATGTCAAACAACTTTGATTGCGCCTCAGATATATTACCTGTATTGAACACTTTGCTATGTCAAACAACTTTGATTGCAAATTTATTCCAGTTTGAGATCCTTATACATGTGGTTTATGGGAGTCTAACATAAATGTGTTAAGACTCACTTAACAAAGATTACAGGTTTAAAAATACTTAACTGTGAAGAATATAACATGTTATTATATCAATGTGAGGCAGTGCTAAAATCTTAACCATTATGTCGCACGTCTGAAGATGCAACTGGTTTGCAACCAATTACACCTGGTCATTTCCTACTTGGTCGTTCATTCACTGCTAACATATAGCCTCCTTAAAACACTTTAAGCATCAACAGAATGAGCAGATGGCAGCAGATTCAATATATGCATTAATGTTTTTGGAAGTCGTGGTCAAAGGACTACTTTCTTAGTCTACAACAGAGAAGTAAATGGTTCAAGAAACTGGACAACTAGTGTCAGTTATCCAGGACAACCTTCCTCCTTTTGTTGGCTGCGTTATGAATGTTCACAGTAAAGACAAATTAGTGTGTGTTGTCACTAATCAAATGTTGCATAAGAAATATATTAACTGATCTATTGTGAAGATTATTTCTTTACCAACAGACTAATCTTCTACTTGAATATTGTAAGCAACCACTTTAATTGAACTGCTTCTTTGATTTCTGTTTCAGTTGAACTGTGACATTATTTTGACAGAAAATGTGACTCTGTTACAATTTCTTATACAACTAGCATATTTAGGCACAATAAAATTTGGATAGAATTTAATAAATATATAAATAAACATTAATTATATTCGTTTACATCAATTAGCTGTCCAGATTGTCTCAGGGTTTGTTTAAGTCACCTTAGAAGAAATGCTGCCAATTCTACATGCATTATTTAGTTTCTAGTAACATGTGTCATGATTCTACAGTTCACCCCCTCATGTGATTTACAAGCAGAGCAGATTGCAATCTCGTTCGTCTTTCTATAGAATGTGCGTTTCCTGCCCCAGATATAAAATGGTCGCACCATTGTGTGTCCATTCTCTGCAATATTAGGACGATATTATTTTTCTGAGGTTGTAAAAGGGAAGATGCTAAGAGGAAGGAGAGCTTCTAATTGCTTTAAATTATAAGACTTAGAGGAACCGACTTGCACATCTTCCTAGTGTCCAATCCCACCTTCACGTGGTGCAGCTGTTAGTAACGATATAACTTATACGTATAACTTATGTGGTGAATGGACGGGATGATGCACTGGTCAGCATGGTGAGATATTCACCGATATGGTATTACTTCCACTTCCACATTATACCTCTTTTTTATCTTTCCTATCCAGTCTCTCTGGACTGAACACTTGTTGTTTTCCGACCCCGATGGTATTACAGTATTCGAGACCGAGGGGATCATTTCATCTTATCTTTTCTGTCAAATTCTTCCTATAGGGCAGATCAGGCTCTTAGCAGTAGTGAAAGAACTGATCTAAGGATGGACACCTGAAAAAATCCCTAGTCCTCCAGGTTGGGGGTTGATGCGGTAGACCACCTCCCTCCCATCAGAAAAAAATTGCACTGCTAAAAATACAAATAGAGATAAGCTGGTCTGATTAAAAGGAAGACGAATCAAGCTACGGAAACTAACTCTGCTAATTGGAACATGGAACGTACAAGGCATAAGGAATAAAATGGAGGAGGTCCTTAAACAGATGGAGGATTCGAAGCAGGACATAATCGTACTGACAGAAACAAAGAAGAAAGGAGAAGGAATGGAAACATTAGGATCGTATGTTCACATTTACAGTGGTGTTAAAAAGAATGAAAGGGCTAAAAGAGGGGTTTCAATACTTATCAAGAAGAAATATAAGAGATATATCACAAACTGGGAAGCAATAAATGAAAACATAATTAAAATTAATATATCTCTTTTTGGTATAAAATGCTCTATATTAGGAATATATGGAATTAGTGAGGATGGAAATTATTTAATAAAAGATCAATTTTATAGTACATTAAATTCTATTATGGATGAGATCAGGACCTCAAGAGAAATTATATTAGCTGGCGATTATAACAGCAGAATCGGCAAAGAGAGAGATAATGATGTAGTCGGACCATATGGAGAAGTGGAGAAAAATGACAATGGTTAAGATTGACAGGATTTTGTGAACAATATTCAGCTAAAATCCATGGATTTTACCAACATAGAGATATTCATAAGTATACTTGGCACCAAGATACTCTTAATCTACAATTGATAATAGATTTTGTAATAATTAAGAAACATTCAATTTTAAAGACATGTAAGGGCATACAGAGGATTATCATGGGGAAGTCATCACTATTTATTGAATGCAAAAATAATATTTCCATTCCAAAGTAAAAATGACAGGCTAAATAAAACTAAAAATGAAGAGGGCACTTTCCATGACTTGTCAACAACTCTATACAACTTGGATAGTTTGGAGAATGAGAGCACATCATATCTGTATAAGAAAAGGTTAGATGATCAGTTACCAATCTCTACATTTGACAATGCTCAGGAAGAATACAACTATATAGTAAAAAGTATTCATCAGGCGGCAAAAGAAGCTTTAGGAGAAGCAAATAGAGAAATAAACAAATTCAAATATTTTTGGAATGAGGACTAGCAAAAGAAATAGCAAAAAAAAGAAAAATATTTAATGTGGTTGAATACCAAAGATCTGAAAGACAAAATACAATATAAAGAAGCACAAGCAACAGTTAGAAAGAAAATTACGGAAGCTAAAAATCAGAGCTGGGAACAAAATTGTTTAAAAATTCAAACATGTATTGGAGGAAAACAAAGTTCTGAATCTTGGAGAATTTTTAAAAAATTTGAGATATAAGAGAAGTGGACAAACAAATGTACAAATAATACCTATCACTGAATGGGAAAATTATTTTAAAACGTTATTTCAGAAAACAGGGTATTTAATTTAGATAACGTTCAAAATATTCCAGAAATAAATGAAGATGAACATATACAATTGGACATAGAAGATATTAAAATGAATATTCAATCATTAAAAAATAAAAGAGCTAGTGATCCAGGAGGAACTCCAGCAGAACTATTAAAACATGGATCCCACTATTTATTTGAATGACTGAGAATATTATTTACAAAATTTATGAATGGTGAAGAAGTTCCTGAAGAATGGAAACTAGGATAGATTTCGACAATCCATAAAAAAGGAAAAAAAGACCAATGCGAAAATTATAGAGGTATAACAGTAACAAGTACTATGAGTAGACTCTATGGACGTATACTAAAATATTATTTGGAAAAACTATAGTGATATGGAATTAGAGGAACAGTCAGGATTTAGAGCACGTCATTCCACAACCGACAATTTATTTTGCATTAAAGAAAATGCAATATAGACAACCTTTGCACCTACTATTTGTAGATCTAGAGAAAGCATACAACAATGTCCCTATAGAGAATCTATGGATTGCTTTAAGACGTATGGGAATTAAGACTATAATAATTGAAGCTATACAAAATTTATATGATAATTGCACGTCTAAAATTAAAATTGGCAGTAAATTGTCACATGGTTTTTCGATAAATAAAGGTCTTCGTCAAGGTTGTTGTCTATCAATGACTCTGTTTAAAATATATGTACATGAAATATTAAAGAATTGGAGGAGAAAATGTTCAAGCATGGGAATTCCTATTTCAAACAACAAAGCTTTATACAACTTACGAGTACACTTTGCAGATGATTAATTGTTAATTGCACAAGATTATGAAGATTTAGAATATATGACTAGAAAATTAATAGAAGAATATGAAAAATGGGGATTAAATTTGAACATGAAGAAAACAAAATATTTATCAATTGGTGAACCAGACATTAATCAACCGATGATCTATCTATTATTTTTCTGAGAAATTATGAGAAAACAGTTGCACCAGCAAACTGTTTCCCAGGTGAGAATAAGGACAGTCTCCATTCAGTTCCAGAGTACAACCACCTATGAAGCGCGTCAAGAGAAAGCAAGTGTCCTTTTTTAATAAATTAATAGCCAGTAGTGGAGCTGGACAGTTGCAGATTCATTATGTACACCTGCTCTTGTCATGTAGATAAATTATTCATTAACCCGCCATTTTTTAAAATCCTGCTACATTATGTATGCATCAATTACACTGCTTTGCATTTTTTTTACTTGTACTCCTTTTCAGGAATTTGAATTTTATTGTTATTGTACTTAATGTGCTTTAATGAATTTAATGTACATGTTTAGTTTCTGTGACTGATATAATCCGTCATTAAGCGGGAGAATATGGAAAATATTTTGTTCATTATTTCACTTAAATGTTTCTTAAGCACACTTGTATTAAGTTGATTGATAACCATAGGTCGAATTAAGTTTTACCTATCAATTCATCAAGCATTTCTTTGTTATTGGCTGATTTGGAAGCGCTTACTTCTCAACAACACAATTTTTCAAAATAATATTTTTCAGTTCATAATACTTAATTTATGCTAGTTATACTTTTATCGAACACAAAAAAACAATATAAAAAAATTAAGTGATAAGTGATACTCATCTTATACAACATCAAAGTATGCAATTTACTGGACGTCAGCTTTTGTCTGGTTCACATTTTAAGTGGATGTGTTTGTTATAGTATGTGCATGCATGAGTATACTGTGCTATTATGGTAGATTTATGGAAACGTATTTACAATAATAAGTTATTATATTTTATATAAACTGAACAATTTGGAATAGAAGTTGTTATAAACTACAGCACATTTTCATCATACTAAAAACTACTGACACTATCGAAGCGATAGACAGAGTGGATATGAACCCCTAGGTTCAAGGTCATGCAGGCATAAGCTCTCAATACATCTCTATCCTGACCTATGTTTTCCAACTGCCATGGATTCCCTGAAATAGTTCCCGACCCAAGAACCCAATGATTGACTATTTCACCTCTGGAAAATTGTACACTAGTGGAACCCATGTCTACATTTCTTGATGGTTGTACACTTAGGGCGAAAGACTGTCACTGTTTCAACCAAGGTACTAGCTTATTGGCTTCGACCTTTTCAGCATAAGTAAACTTATGGCAGTAACACCACTGTCAGTATTGACATTTTCATGAGACAGTTGGGGTAATTGCTGTGATCATCGCACATTTCCAAGTGTTAATTAAGTTACATAAACAGATACCAAAACCAATGATTGCAATGAAAAATAAAAAGAAAACCTTTTACTTTTGATAGCCTATATTTTCCATAGAAAGTGAACTTACCAAATTATGAGTTATCTCTTCTTCAATATCAATGTTTTTAATTTCATTTTTCACAGCATCAGATGTGGCCTGCAAACAGACAGACAAAGTTTCAGTACATCAAACTATATACATAACAAAGGGTACATCTGCACCATTCTTGTTATCTTAGATATTCCTCTGTCAGCAGAGTAAGTTTGGAGGCCTGAACAATTTCTCCTTTAAATTTGCAGTGGAACTCGAATAGATTGTCATAGTTCTGGAAAGGGTAAGAACATGGATTATGAATCTATTCCACATATGTTATTCCTATTTTGTTTGTGAAAGTGAGCATAATAACAGTGGGCCTTCATATTTTGAGGTGTTCCTGCTATGTTTACAAATATGGAATACATCAACATTATTCTAATCTATGACGAATCATGGTAAAATGCTACTGCAGCTCCAAGAGAGGTAGCCAGATCATCCATTACTTTCTACCCTTCTTTTAGATGTCAAGTAATGAAATGTGAACTGACAAATTATTCAGCAAGACAAGACCCGTGCATCAGAACGATGAAAATGTACAAAATATCTTCTGATATATTCAAGACAATCGCACACATGGTACTTATTACACAAATTTTTATTAATATTTTTATCATGTCTATTAGTATTACTACCGACTAAGTCACAGGCACTGTCATAGGTTCATGGCCATGGGGAACAAAGATTCCATACATCCTTATCCAGAGCTAATCTTTTTCAATCATACCCATATAATTTTCCTCCCTCCAATCACACCCCATTCAGGGTCCACCTACTGTGAGATTTCATCCTCGTTTTCCTTCAAGAGGATTGATATGTCCTTCTTCTATTTCCCACTTATTCTACGTGATCTGTCCATCACAGTCTATAAGACTTAACTTGTTATTACATCTGTTTTCCCATAAACATTGTGTAACTCACTGTTAGTATCTATACATTTAATATCATGTTTGAACATCGTTGAGGTTAAGGTTATTTCAATTTTAAAATTTGTACCTTATAAAAGAGTCGTCCTCAACTATAATAACTTCTGTCATAAACATCGTCACACTTTTAAAATTCTAGGCCTTTCAAAGACATGCTTCATCCTCAGGTATAATTATGGTACTGAAATTATTTGTATATTTCATACAGAGGGCTGTAGTTGTTGGGCATGTTCTCATTTAGCATATTTTTATTTTCTGCTTCAGGACGTTTTAAAATAAGATTTAATGAACATTTCCCAAACTTCATTAAGAGAGAAAGAAAAATCAAGTTTTGCTGAACACACTTCAGAAACCTGGAATAGATTCAACAACATAGATATAAAACAATATCAATAATCCACAAAGAGAACAATAGACAAAAAATCAATATCCCAGAAGATATTGAAATTATAAGGAAAGAGAAAATAAAAATATTCTAAATGAGAACAAGCCCAACAACTAAAGCCCTCTGTATGAAATAAAAAAATATTTTCAGCACCATAAGTATTCCTGAGGATGAAGCAATTCTTTGAAAGGCCTACAATTTTAATAGTGTGACATTATTTATAACAGAAATTATTATAGTTGAGGACGACTGTTTTATAAGGTACACAGTATAAATTGAAAACACTGATAGTAGTCTTTCAATTCATCTGTCTATTCATTTCTCTTTGGTCCAAAAAATGTCCTACAACTTTATGTTCATAATCTTTAACCTCTTTTAAAGTAAGATTCAATTATCCATATGCATATAACTTAACTGAGAGAATAACAGTTTTACATATTATCAGTTTAATGCTTTTTTGAGAGAGAAGGTGACAAGACAAGAGTTCCTCTAATACAAATAGCATACATTCCCAGAATTGAGCTTATGTTTAATTTGTTAGTGCACCTGACCCCTGTTTGTAATTATTGTTCCTAGGCATTTGAATTCAGCCTTTTCTTCATAATTTCCCTCATCTGTCATTAACTGAATCATTCACATTATATAATCTACTTCTATATGAGATCATGTAATTAGTTTCATTGATATTAAATTTCTGCCACAATTACTCAATAGAGTAATAACAGTACATCGTCAGCATAAACTAACAGCTTATTAACACTAATGAATTGTAGGCCTTCTTCATCCTATAAAGATTTGAAAGTAAAGGCGGCCATCATGCAAGGCTGACAACCCAGAAGAAATTTTGAGCCGATTTTCTAGAAAGGTGAGAGTCTTAACCTCCTACTACCCCAATGACTGTAATGGAATTACCAAACTTACAAATGTAAGGTTCAGTTTGAACATCAGACCATTAGAATGAAGGCTAACACGAAGAAAAAATTTAAAAATCACTCCAGCAGTTGCAATATTCATTTTTTTTTGCAACATACCATAAAATATGTCAATGAATCACAATGATAAATATAATCTCAATAAAAAATAAATAAAAATCTGGCATATAAACAAAAGGCAAAATTTTACAATCTCTCTAATGGTGACCATGCTTACTCCTCACAATGAATTTGGATGCATACTATTTAATTAAAAAAAGAAAGTTACATTCCACAAATTAGCAAAATCAAACCCCAAATTATGTTGTTAAAGAATTACGCTTATTTTACAACAGTTACCATAGGCAGGATTTTTTTACTATTCCAACTGAAATTATATCATGTTTGAATAACAAATTCTGTGGAGTTACTACATGTATGAGCACTGTTGTAACTGTCACTAATACAAGGATCCATTAGTTTCACTCTCCAATTCTGAAATACCAACAAAAACATTACCTCAAGTTTGGTTTTGCCGAGAGCTGGAAACGTTTCATGTTCAATATCAGGATAATCGGTCTGTTCTTCTGATTTTATTTCAACTTTGACATCCTGTAACATGAAACTTACAATATATCATCATATCAAATACAAGCTTCTCAGAATTCATGTGCAATATTTTCACACAATGTAGAGAAATAATTTTTTTCAAAAGAAAGTAACCACTTGTGCTATCCTATCTCGTACTATCCTTTACCCATGATTTTTTTTCCCCTTCAAAATGACTTAGACAAGACAATCTGTGTGCATGTTTATATGTATGTATGTATTATCAAAAGTAATCCAACAACAGCTGTTTTCCTGAAAAAAATCACGAGTAATTTTGTCTAATAAAAGCTCAACCTCATGTTGGATTTGGAGTGACTATTTAGCGGATAATACAATATCAGAAACTAAAAATAATTATCCATCCATAGTAACTCTGCCTGAAGGCATGCTTTGCAGCTTTACCAGGGGATTATAGGAGTGGTAGCTTCCCATTGCTTTCCAGACTGGCGAAGGATGATGATCGGATGATTTTTTTTTTTGGTTCCAATGAGATTTAGCATTCCCAGTGATGTAAGAGGTGGTGACATATAGGAATAATCAGAAAGGTATAATATTATTGTTGAATCTACAGTTTTGTGAGTAACTGTGATGGATTGTGAGAGTCTCAATATTGTTTAGCCTCCATCTCAATGCGAAAGGTAGAGAAGAGATGAAAAATAAAATGTCCAAAGTGATAAGATATAGTCATCAAAATGGTAGTTTTCAAGTTCAGTAAATTAAATTTAAAATGGCTTTTTTTCATTGTTTACGTGAGTATTTCACATAAAAATATGTTTCCATGTACTGATTTCAAGTCATGAAGTTATTCATGAAAATATTTTCATTTTGTGAATAAACATCGGCCAATTTCCTGTCCAACTTTATGTGATTGGTAATATTTGACAATTATATTGATTTTTGGAACATTATTACCAAACATTCACATCTTTACGTATCAGTAACAATGTTCAATATCAAATACCCTTATTAAGCACTAGGGACTACAAGTGCCCTACCTCCTAATTGTCTTCTGGATTTGTTTATAATCCTTGAAATTTATCGACATCAAATATACAGGCCTCGAAGACTTTCCAGCATGAGACATATTAATGCAAATTAGTCAAATACCTTGATACCTTGATAATACGTCTGTTGCTAGTTTTTGTGTATCACGTACATTTTATGCACAATTCTATTTTTAACATAAAAAATGAGAGCATGCAGTCCACTACTTATATGCAGTATATATGTCAAGTATTAAAATACGTAAACACTTAAAATATAATACAATTTTATAATATAATCACTGATTTTATTCATACTAGTTTGTCATTGTGATTAACTGAAGGTAGGTTTATCCTATGACCCTATCCTGGTTACACCATTACCCCGTTTCTCCGTGAAAAACTGCGGAAGCAATAAGCTGCCAGCACATGGCCAGATATTAGAATTCCAATACCACAACAACACTACAAGCGAGTAGTACCAGCACTCTTCCAGCACAGAAAATAATTTCAATTTCTCCCAACAATCAAAAGAAAACTAACCGCATCCTATCAATTTACCAAAATTAAACAATTTGGTAAGCGATTTGGGTCTTACAAAAAAAAAAAGTTAACTTTTATCACGAGATTTAAAGAAGACAATCTTTAAACTGCTGGTGTACAACTATTTATTGGTATAGAAATCATGAAGAAGAATTTAAGAAGTATTTCGTAAAGAGAGAGAAGTTGTGTACTCTTGTTCTATCCCTGGCTTGAATGGTTTCTCAGGAACAGTTTACAAACCGGCAGATTGGCATAAATTTATTGTCTCTAGCAAAAGAAGTCTAAAGGGCATTCTTCTGGATAATGGGAATAAATTGGCCAGGAGTTCATTCAGTATACACATACATACAAGTGTACTATTCTAGAAGAAATAAAATATAATGTAACAAGTGGTACGTGTGCTGTGATCTTAAAGTGTGTGGTATTTTTCTGGGGCAACAAAGAGGATTCATGAAATTACTGTGTTTTTCGTGTGATTGAGACTCTGGGGCCAGGGAAAGGCACTGGAAAGTTACAAATTGGCTGAGAAGAAAACAACTGGTGCCAAGAACAAAAAATGTAATAAATCACACATTAGTTTATTCTGAAAAAAATATTGCTACCTCCTTTGCACACAAAACTAGGATTAATGAAGCAGTTTGTTAAAATTTTGGACAAAAATGCCCCTTGTTACCAATATATTGCTAAAAAATTCCATTACTGTCGGAGGCAAAAGTGAAGGAAGACTTTTCATGGTCACAGATTCACAAACTTGTTACTTTTAAAAACTGCATATCTGACATGGAACTACAAACTTTGGAAACATACAAGGACGCCATTGAGAATTGTCTGGTGTAATGCTAAAGTTGACCAATGTGAGAAAAGTGTAAAACCATGCTCGAAAAGTTGAGGGTACTGGGATGTAATATGAACTTGAAGTGACACTTCCTTCACTCTCATCTTCAATATTTCACAGAGCACTAAGTGAAGAATCTTGTCATAAAGTCATAAAAGAGATGGAAACGAGATACCAGGGTTGATGGGATGCCTTCAAGATTGCCTACTATTTTCATTGGTGATTGGCAAGAGAAAATCCCTGGCAGTAGCACAAACACCATACAATTCACCATTCATTTAGATCTTCAGGTATGTTACTAGTTTTTTATTTATTTTAAATTGTTCTAACTGTACAAATAATATTATATCAAGCCTCTGTAGGTTATACAAGAATTTAAAGGATATTACATATAACGTAAAAAGTAATAAATATTTTATTTCAGCATGGCATAACAAACCTTATGTAATACAAAAAAAAACTGTTAACATATTCAAATTTAGCTCACCAATATTAGGTTTCGAGACTTGATAAACCTTGTGCTAGAGAAAAAATAAATTTAATTCGAAGGCCCGTGTTATGAGACCCCTTTATTATATGAAATTAAACAAAACACACCTACAGAGACAAATTTCTGCATCAACTAGGATTTGAATCCATAACATGCAACTTTATATGGTGGCACTCATCAGGTAACTTGTAGGGTAAAAACAAACTTCTCTTTGTTTAATCGCAAAAGTAAATGTCATGAATTCAGATCTCAGAACAAACAAACAGTTTTCTCTTTAGTTGTATTAACATTGGTTATGGAGAACTGGTCTGTGTATTAAGACATATTTAAGAATAATACTACAAAGTAACTTACTTGCAGTCCTGGTTCCATGTTTTAAAGATCTTGGTGTTCAATAGCTAACTGGTAATGCAGTGTAATCAGTTTATCTGAAAATGTCAATTACATCATTAAAATACAATCAATTTTTCTCAATGTAAGGTTATGATAAAGCCATGATGTTTAAGGCATGATGCCTTGGTGCAGAGATACGACATGTGCTGGTATGAGCTCCATGGAGAAGATATTTCCTCATGGAATTACAGTCAGTATGGAACTGCTGCCCACCCCGAATTGTGAGGAACTTGGGTGACTACAATAAATAGCAGCTCCGGGTTCATAACAGGAGGGGATCCAACAATCTGACTATGTGTCACCCCTATATTGGCTGGATCATTCTCCATATGTGATTGAAACATGTGGATGTGAGGCAAGCACAATGCTGGTGGAGAAGTTAGTGAACAATCATTTATAATGAATGTTTGGGAATTTATTTCGAAGGTTGGTCAAACTGATTCCACAGCCATGTGCTGCCATCTAGCGACAGATCTATAAACTATCTGTAAGACTTCAAAGATATGTGTAGCGACAACTCTATAAATTCATGAACATGACCACTGTTATTCTGTACGACATAGAAAATGTATTGGGAAAGCTAAACTGCTATTTTCCTGAGCCCAAATTCTTACTTCATTTCGAGGCATTTCAATGATTCCTTGTGGGGAAAAA
Source organism: Diploptera punctata (assembly GCA_030220185.1). Lineage (NCBI taxonomy): Eukaryota > Metazoa > Arthropoda > Insecta > Blattodea > Blaberidae > Diploptera > Diploptera punctata. The sequence continues at coordinate 78,038 of JASPKZ010009115.1, forward strand.
ATCATATATATATATATATATATATCAGATAATTATTATAATATGCAGCAATATAATGTGTTTTTCGGTTTTTTATTTAATCTTATGCTGGGTTAGAATTCCCACATTTTCTATTATTTAAGAACTGTAAATAACATTCCATGAAGCATATTTTACAAAACGTTTAGGATAACAGGAAATGTTAGTAAAAACAACCTCAACGCAACATATATTTTAAAAATTAAGTGGCTAATAGAAACTTCAGGCTAACTACGCACAACATGATGAAAAAAGTTCCAAATGCACAAAAGAAAGTTGTATTGCATGGATCCCTCGGAGAAATCGCTAAAATAGACAAAATGCTATTATAAAATATATTTATGCCATTATTGAAGTACATGTCTACTGGTATGTTGATAGGTTATGGTATTGAGAGTTAAGTTTAAAATAATTACATAACTGAATTTCATAAAACAAAGATAAGCTGAAATCACCTTTAACAGTGGCTGTTCCAATTAGGGATTAACTAACCAGTTAATCATGTTTTTTTTTTCGAATTGTATATACATCCTCTTAAACGAAAATACGATTAGCAAGTAAAATAAATTACAATATATAAACGCATATTAAAGGACGTGGCATGTGTACATATAATTTATTTCCACAGATTAATGAAACTGGAAGATAGCAACAGATTTGATACAATACCTTGTCGATGATAAACAAGAAAGACGGCGATATTCCAATAAATGTACACCTATTAAAACAGAATACCGTGGCTCAATGGAGGCCGTGACCGCGCTAATGATTCGGTATGCAGTGAAATAGTTACCAAATATATTAATTTATTCGTCGACATTGGAAAAAGTCCACTATTTGTCGATCACTTACTCCAGTTCAAATTAAAAAGTTGGTTATATGTCTCAGACGAATTTTACAAGTTCCACAGAATCGCAGTGCGCATGCGCGAGTTGCGGGAATTAGCGTAATGGTTAACACAGCCTCCGGTAGATGGCTCTGCAGTCGGCATCACCAACTTTGGGAAAAAATTTCCGAATGCAAAAAAAAAAAAAAAGGACGTTAACTATCTTGCCATTTTCTAACTAAAGAAACCAATTTACATGCATATTATTTATTGCCTAATGCTTAAAAAAATGGACGTAAACCAATTTCCCATTTCCTAACGTAACAAAGCAATTTACATGCATACTATTTAATGAACGAAAATACGTACACTAACACTAAATATCTTTTCGGATTATTTCTCAATGGTGGCAACGTTGGAACAACATGGGAAAGTAGCAAGCAAGTAATTTATCCACGATCATGTTTTACGTAAATATATAAATATAAAATATTGTAAAGAAATCTTGAAGATCATTGGAAAATGTTTAAAACAGTACAAAGATGTTTACAAGTGTTTAGTGCATCAGTGGCATAAGAGTGTAAGTTTAGAATGTCATCATCATCATCATGAACAAATTCGTTTTAGGCCATGTGGCCTGTACGGTAAACCTAGCGAAGATGGTCTTGATCTTTCCACCGATGTTTTATGTGACAAACATAAAACCTACCACATCCATGGTTGGTTTTATATTTATTTGCACAATATGCAATAGTACATTTACCATTTGAGCCTGAGGTTTATAATTTGTCGATTACGATTTTCTATATAACATTCTTATGCCACTGTTGCACTACACACTTTAATGCAAAACGTATTTATTTCTACAGCTCGGTACACAACTGGGATGCGGACCAGATGAGATCTTAACCATCGGCAGCATCCGATGTTTATATTGTATAGATAAATTTTATAATTCTACCCTTCTTTGCAGATAAGTGAAAAACAGTCGTACAACAATAATTTTAGAGTGAAGAAAGATGAATTGGCGAGAGTTAGTAAAATACTTTTTTCCAGCTAGATTTTGTATCTGACCCACTGTGCGGTGTCCACCCAGCATCGTGAGGCATTTGGGTAGCTACAATAAGTAGCGACTCCAGGTTGAGAATACCAGCTATAACGGCTGGAGGATCCGACACGTCATCCTACACTGGCTAGATTATCGTCTACTTCTGTGATTAACACACGCACGTGGATGTGAGGCCAACAGCCGGCTGGTCAGCTGAAAACCTTCTAGGCCTGTCGCGCTTTGAGTCTTTTTATACCAAGGAGATTGAGATAAGTATGTAGCGTAGTGGTTAAGGCACTGAGCTACAAGCCGGAGGGTCGAGGGTTCAAGTCCCGTTGGGGTCAGGATTTTTAAACTGACCCAAACCCACTGGCGGCACTATGGCAGTGGGGTCGACTCAGCCTCTAACGGAAATGAGTACCAGACGCTTGTTCTGGGGGTAAAGGCGGCCGTCACGCAGGGCTGACAACCCGGCTGACATAAAGTGCCGATTGTCTAGTAAAAGTGGGAGCCTTAACCTCCTACTACCCCAAGGGCCTCCGGGTCTGTTGTGGGATCACTTTACTTTACTATATTCCCGGGCAAGCGTGCTCTGTCATACCGTTCATCCGATTGAGATGGGGCTTTTTGAAAATATTCAGGAGATTCCGGGAATGAACATAGGCTATAGAGAGTTGTAATACTCAACCACTTCACCCCTAAAAATCACCCTTTGTAGTGAAAAACGTGAAATAAAGTCCCTATTTTGACGCATAAATGGATTAAGCTGCCTAAACCATAACAAATACACAAATTGATGTACACAGAATTGAACATCTTGAAAACTCTACAAAAATGTAGAGTATAACAGCGCACGGCTGTTGGTAAAAACACATTAACATTTATTTAGGCGTAGCAGCGCACGCCGGGTATTAGCTAGTTATTAATATAATGAACGATATATATATATATATATGTATAAGAAAATTGTATGCTTGTATTGGAATTCTTGGGTAGCTCAGTTGGTTAGAGCGCTAAAGGTACAGACTTTAGAGACTCGAGTTCAAATCCCGACTCAAGCATTATTTTTTTCTTTTCATATCATATATATATATATATATATATATATATATACATTCTTAAACCTACCAAAGCTTGTGCCAAGTCAGGCTGAAAAAATATGAAGGGGAGGAGTAACAACCTTGTAAAAAAATAACCTGGGTTCAGCTTGCCCAGCTGATAGCATCAAGTGAGGGTCCGTGTCTAGGGTTACAGATACTGCTTCCTTGCATGTCGGCATTAGATCATCATAGGCCAGAGGTAAAAAACCTTGATTATAAATTTCCTGGTCCTCCAGGTTGGAGGCTGTAGCAATGGGCTAGCTCCCCATTATACGCAAAAAAATATACAATGATAAAGGAACCACATGAAATGATACCGGACGGAATTCAAGTAGACAACAGGGCAAAGTATATTACAGACACTTGCAGAGAGGTGATTAAGATGGTATGAACTCCTCAAGAGGATGACATCTGATAGAATCCCTGAGAAGATCTTGAAGTGGAAAATAAATAGGAAACAAGAAAGGGAAGACCTAAAGAAGGTTCGATGGCCGGTGTGAAAACAAGTATGAGTTAACTGGGACTTACAGATAAGGATGCTCAGGATCGCTACAACTGGAGAAGGTGATTTCTTGATGGTGACGGAAAAACACTGTTTTGTGGATAAATTCCAAAATAAAAATGAATATATATATATATATATACATCCTTACAAGTCTCTGTCTCTTATAAATTATTTGCGGATTCCCCATAACGGAACATGTTCTCCATTCCCTATGGACATGAAGTATAGAAATTTAAAATGAACTTTACCATGATCTATAGAACTTATATGAATAAGAAAAAGTATATTATAAGACAGGAAATAAAATGAACAAAAAGTCAAAATATTTATTTATTCTTGTCTCCAGATGACTTTCTCACAGATTTGATGCGCAAGTGATAAAAGGAAATTCATAAAATACGCTCATCACTAATACAATTCCCATGTAATTACTTAATGTAATTTTGTTTATATAATTATGGATGAGTTCCACGAAAATTAAATATATAATTCATATAAAAATAAAAAAACTAATTAGCGCTTGTAAAATTTTTATTGATTGATTTATTTATTTGATTGATAAAATTTTTATTTACAATCACACATAATTATTCTTCTTTAAGTGACAAACACTTTCACACAATCACCTACATTCCTCTTTAAACCTCGCTAATGCATTGAACTGAAATAGTTACTTATTCTTCGATGCCAAATAAAAATTCATTGGTCATCTGCCAGACCTATATTACTAACGACCGACTCGTGTATATATATATATATATATATATTATATATGTATATGTGTGTGTGTGTGTGTGTGTGTGTGTGACGTGTGTGGTATGGTGTGGTGTGGTATCGTGTGTGTGGTGTTGTGTGTGTTTCGAGTGGTGTGGTGTGTGTGTGGTGAGTTTGTGTGGAGTAGTGTTGTGTGGTGTGTGTGTGGGGAGTGTGTTTGTTGTGTTTCTGTTGTGTTTGTGTGTGGTGTGTTGTGTTTTGTATGTGATTGTTTGTTGTGTTTTTGTATTGGTGTGTGTTGTGTTTGGTTGTGTGTGGTGTGGTGTGTGTTGTGTGTATGTTATTCTGTGTGTTGTGTTTGTGTGTGTGGTGTGTGTGGTTTGGTGTGTTTTGAGTGCGTGGTGTGTGCTGTGTGTATTGTGTGTGCTGTGTGTGTGGTGTGTGGTGTGTTTCCGTGCGTGGTGTGTGTGTGCGGTTGTGTGGTGTGGTGTGTGTTTGGTGTGTGTTTGGTGTGTATGTTGTGTTTCTGTGTGTGTATGTGGTGTGTGTTTGGGGTGTGTGTTGTGTTTCTGTGTGTGGTGTGGTGTGTGTGTGTGTGTATTGCGGTGTGTGTGGTATGTGTTGTGTTTCTGTGTGTGTTTGGGGTGTGTGTTGTGTTTCTGTGTGTGGTGTGGTGTGTGTGTGTATTGCGGTGTGTGTGGTATGTGTTGTATTTCTGTGTGTGTTTGGGGTGTGTGTTGGTGTTTCTGTGTGTGGTGTGGTGTGTGTGTATGTGCGGTGTGTGTGGTGTGTGTATGTGGTGTGTGTTTGGTGTATGTGTTGTGTTTCTGTGTGTGGTGTGTGTGTGGCGTGGTGTGTTTGGTGTGTATGTTGTGTTTCTGTGTGTGGTGTGTGTGGTGTGGTGTGTGTTTGGTGTGTTGTTATTGTGTGTGTGATGTGGTTGTGGTGTGTGTTTTGTGTGTATGTTGTGTTCTGTGTGTGGTGTTTGT